>CAODLS010822008.1:0-20932 GCA_948243855.1 Flueggea neowawraea | reverse complement strand
TGTTTGTACTCCCAACTTTTGATATATTTTTCATGATGATTTCTTTATGTCTCTATTGAGCATGATTTGTGTTTACCTTTTTGATCGATGACAAAAAAAGGGGAGAAGATATGTTATAATTGATTAAAATCAAATCTTGGTTAAAATTGATATTTGGCTAAAAAGGAATCGGTTTTAAAATGATGCACAATCTTAGGGGGAGTTAGTAAAATCAAAAATTGATATACTTATTAATGTTGATGAGCTAACCAAATGAACAAGGCTAAAAACATTGATTCGATCTTCAAATTCTTATGCATTTATTCAGGGGGAGTTAAGTGTTTTGTCATCATCAAAAAGGGGGAGATTATTGGACCAAGGGTGGTCAACATTAAAATTTCTCTAAGTTTTGATGATGAACAAAGTGCAGAATTTGACTTGAGGATGATCCACGTACGAGTGTCCAAAGTCACGTACACACGTACGTGTGTGTATGTCACATACGATAGATTAATCTCAACTACGTGAGTTCGACCATGACCTTAAACATAAGCTATTGGATGGTGGAAGAAGTGATCTTCACGCACGTGAGACAATGTTCACGTACATCAGATAAAGTCACGTACATGTAAGGTATCAAAAGTACGTGAAAAATGATCAAAATTAAAGCGGGAAAATTGAAGTCTTGAATCACTTGAAGGCATGAAGCCACACGTATGTGTGACATCTGAAGTCATGTATGTCAGACATACAAGACAAGATGAAGATTTCATCTCAGAGCATTTTTGTTTGAATTTCACGTGGAACGAGACAAACAATTGAAGCAACGGTCAAGTGTCGATCGTTCATGTACACAAGCGTAAAAAGTCACGTACGTCACATTGATCTAAAGTACGTGAGATGGAGTTTCAAGTACGCGAGATGCTCCAGATTGAAAACAGAAGCTACTGGATGGTTCAAACATAGAAGTAACATACGTTAGTTATTATTAACGTACATGAACTCGAAATCCGCTATGATCAACATACGTGAAAGTGCTTATCACGTACGTGTGATGAATGTCATGTTTGGTCATGTACGTAAGATTATTTCACGTACGTGAGAAGACTCTGATAGTGTATTAAATACTCGCCATTTTGGACCACAACGACTACGATACACCTCACAATGGTCTGAAATTAAGAGAGAGGTATAAATACATGCTTGGGAAGCCAGAAATAGATAACAAAATATCTAGGCATTGAATTCTTACAACTACCAAGCATCAAAGCATTGAATTTCTCATTTATTGATAGAAGTATATTTGTTCTTCTATTTTCATTCTTCATTTGCTTGTATCAGTAACTTATACTTTGTTGGTAAGTGTTTGTGAAAACATCATTTAGAGTGATTGTGAGTGGGATCAAAGGTAGATCCTTAGATTGGTTTTTGTTCTTGAACTGAAATCAAGAACCTTGTAATAGTTCTCACTTAGCCAGAAAGTGAAGTTGTAATCTTTGAGAAGATTGATAGTGAAAATCCTAAGTGGTGATACTTAGGTAGTGGATGTAGGCATCGAGTCCGCCGAACCACTATAAGTTCTTAATGTTCTTTCTTTTATCGCACTTTTTTCAAAGAAACTTCAAAGCTTCTATTACCACACTATTCAACCTCCCTTTTAGTGTGGTTATTTACTCTACAACCTAGACCTATAAGGTGTTCGATGAAATTTTCCAATGGCTTATTGAACCTAATTTAGCTAATTGAGGCCGAGAGGACCCTTTTACTAAATATAGGTATGGCCTAAATAACTTTAAGAGAGGCTTTAGGCTAGCTTGGTGGAGAGAACACTCATTCGCAAAACACAATTCTTTAATAGCAAATAGGAGTCTTTAGTTGAATTCTTGATAGTCCTAACGCTTTAGTATTTAATTGTTAATCATCTTTATTACCAATTGTTTGATTTATTTTACAAATTCCCACAAAACCCAATCATGTTACTTATTGTTTTTCTTTTAAGAATTGATCACATTTAGTACTTGTTCCCTTGGGTTCGATATCCTTGGAATACTTCCAAGTAAAACTACATTGATTCTGGTACGCTTGCTGGAAGTCGATTAGAGAGTCATAGTGCAATTATGATTCCTAGTTGACGTACAATTCCTATTATGAATAGGATTTGAGAAATGATAAAACTAGTTCAACTAGTTTATGTCGATACTATGGGTTTAGAGTGCAATAATGAGTAGCCCTAATTTGATTAGGACATCTCGAGATGAGTCCTAATTAAATTAGGACTCTCCATGTTTATTTAATTATTGGCTAATTGAATAAAAAAACAAATCCTTGATGGAATTGGATATATGTTCGAACGGGCTTGCAAATATTGCGCTTATGCTTGTTTAATAGATAGAAGCTCAAAGCCCACTAAGCCTAAGTTAATTAGGGTTAATTAATATGATTACTAGTGTAAGAATGAGTTTAATTTGCTATCAACAAAGATATTTTGGTCTTCCATGATGAGTTCCAAAAGGATTTGGAATATCTTAAGTGAATTTTTGGTAGCCTAAGTCGCACGTAAGGTGAGCAAAATGTTTCTTCCCTTGTTGTCCTTTTTCTTGCCAAAATCTCTACACACCTGGCTTTATAAAAGTGCTTATAGCACAACGATTCGAACTCAGTTCTGAGCCGTAACCTCCTAGTCGTGATTGTGGACAAATGTGGTATGGATACCGATAGAGGCGCCATACCTTTGGTGTTGTGGAGTTGCGGGCCAAACAAAAAATGATCAATAAGTTCGTGAGTCAATCGTGTTCTTTACAGTTATTCAATTTTTTACGAGGTAAACATTTACAAATCCTTCTTTGTTGTATGTATCGATTGTTTGCATGGATATTGGCAATTGGTAACGTGTAAAATGTTTAAGAATTCCATTGTATCTTCCCTACACGTTATCCGACAATAGAGAGATCTATGAGGGACAGAGAGCGAGTGGGAGAGAGAGATAGTAATCGACGAGAGACAGAGATCAGCCCAAAAATAGAGGCATCGACGAGAAACAAATAGCGGCCTAGAAAGGGACATCAAGGATATAAAGAGAGCGGCCAAGAGAGGCAGCAACAAAAGGAAGAACGAGCAACAAAAACGGCGGGCAGAGAGAGCTAATGGCTCGAAATTTTTGGTCCCAAGTATGGCACTCCCAGAGGGGGTGAATTTGAGTTTTAAAGATTTAAAGACTTTGTGTAAATATTTTGCAAATTAAAGCATAAAACAAGTAAAATCAAATTGTAAATGCAGAAGCAATAAAACCACCAATCCACAAAAGATAAGGCAAAGTAAATAGAGTAGGGATAGCGAAAACAAGGCCTTAATTTATAGTGGTTCGGTCCTTTTTGACCAATGTCCACTCCTCTAGAACCCCTAGAGAATTTCAATCCACTATCTCCTCACTTCTTGGTGGAGGGAAACCATTACATCACTTATTTTTTAGGGCACGACAAGCAAACTGTTACAAAACTTTTTTTTTGCAGGATCAACAAGCAAACGTTACACCTTGTTTTTACGAGCTCAACTAGATAACCGTTCAACACTAGTTTTTAAGGCTCACTAGCAACCACTTTGTTTTTCTAAGGCGCAGTAAGGAAACCTATTCACTCCAAGCAAACAACCTTGCTTGATACAGAATCAACCTAAGATATAGCATATTTAAGCTCACACAACCCAAAAATGCAATTGCAAGTAAATAGCTCAAATGGGTTAGAAAGGTAGAGATGGGGGACAAAAATAAATAGCAAGACTTAGCAAATGTCTCTCTTACTTCTCTTCTGATGTGGGACGTCTATTTATAGCCACTCTTAAGAGAATAGTCGTTGGAAGCCTCAAAGTAGTCGTTGTGAAAGAATAGAAAATTTTGTCCAATAATGGCGTAGCCACCATCTACGTGCATAGTTCTTCTCTCGATCTGATTTATTCGTTCGTTGATAACATGTCTATGTGCATTGAAAGAACTCTAGTAATCACTTTCTTGAATAGATTGGAATCTACATGCCTTGTACCCATTCTACGTGCATAGGTTGTCGCGCTATATGCTTTCTACCATATTCTGCATGCATTGATCTGATTTCCAGAATATGTAGTTTTCACCCAGACATTGTGCTACTTGCATTACTCCTTCATCTACGTGCGTTGTCGGATATTCAAGATTGCACCTTTTATTCTTCACATTATTGTGTTAGAGAATATTCAAATTCAAATCCCGAAGAGCATCTTGACTTTTTTGCATCTGGAACTCATCTACATGTGTAGCTTCTCCTTAAAGTGCATAGAGCTTTTAGATTAAAGGTCAAACCTTTACTCATCTACGCGCATTCTCTTCATCTTTTATGTGCCTTAATCATTCATGGAATACTTCACGTAGACTTAGATCTCGACTACGTGCATTGCCTTCCTTCTGCATGCTTAGATAAATGTCTGGCACTTTCTTCTTCCTGATACAACAAGTATATGTGCGTTATACAACTCTTGCGTGCGTATTTTCCATTTTTGCATGCATCAACATGTTTAGATTTCTCCTTAAGTTCTTTGTGGCCAGATATCACTAGGTCTGCTACTTTTCAGCTCTTTCATGGATGTTTTGTATTCATCATCATCAAAACCAAAGTCAACAGAAAGAGCGTCATCGAAGATTGATGGGTGGGTGCATCTAGGGTTTAAATTGTTTGAATGAAGAATAGCAGTAGACGGAGAGGGACGGTGGCTTGAAAGACCAGCAGCAAACAAGGATAGTTGGGTACGGCTAGGGTTGTTTGAATAAGGGCTGAGAGGAAGAGACAAAGGGTGTGTGGGGTGGGGGCCATGCAGTTAGGGTTGAACGATTTTTAGTGGATTGGGGCTAGAAATTGTGTGTTTTGAATTTTGAGTGTATGTGTGTGTGTGTATGTGTATGTTTAACTACTTAGTTGCGAGTCAAGTCAATACTACTTAGTTTTGAGTGAAACTACGTAGTATTGACTCTATAATCTATATTTGATTTTTTTAAAATTAACAATATATTCAATATTTTTTAAACGATGAAAAACTCTAATATATATATATTATGTTTTATAATAATTGAAAGATTTTTATATCATTTAAAGATTTAAGTGCTTAATAAATAATACAATAACATTTGTGTATTAGTCTGCTTAATGTCTTTCAAGAAACAATAGCATTTAGTGTGTATATTACTTAAAGTTAATAACATTTAGTGTGCACACCTATCAGTACCATTGAATACAATTGTACCCCTTTGAATACCTATGAACATCTTTGTACACTATTGAACACTTTTGAGCAACTATGAACAGTTTTGAACACCTATGCAGACCTTTGAACACCTTTGTACACCTATGAATACCTTTGAACACCTATGAACACATGTGTAATCCCATGAGCACATTTGTATACCTTTGAACACCTACAAACACGTTTGTACACCTTTGAACACCTATGTACACGTTTAAACACCTACGAACACCTTTGTACACCTATGTACACCTTTGAACACCAATGAACACCTTTGTACAGCTATGAACACCTTTGAACACCTATGTGCAACTATGTACACTTTTGAACACCTTTGAACTCCTATGAACGCCTTTGAATACCATTGTACACCTATGTACACATATGAACACCTATGAATGCTTTTGTACACCTATGAACACTTTTGAACACCTTTGTGCACCTATAAACACTATGAATTCCTTTGTACACCCATGAACATCTTTCAACACGTTTGGACACCTATGAATACCTTCATACACCGATGTACACTTTTGTACATTTATGTACACCTATGTACGCCTTTGTACACCTATGAACACATTTGAACACGTACGAATACCTTTGAACACATTTGTACACCTTTGAACACCCATGTACAGCTTCGAACACCCTTGAACATCTATGAACACTTTTGTATACCTATGTACAACTTTGAACACCTTTTTACACCCTTGAACACCTTTGTAAATCTTTGAACACCTATGAACACCTTTGTATACCTATAAACACCTTATTAATTGAGCTTATTAATGAGCATGTTCATGAGCTTATGAAATGAGCCTGTTCACGAGCTTGTTCATGAACACATAAGTGAGCCTGTTCGGAAGCCTATTCATGAATAGACGAACGAGAATGTTCGTGAGCCTGTTCGTGAACAATTAAAAGAGCCCTGTTCGTGAGCTTTTTTAGCCGAGTTTTTGGGTGTCAAAGATCGGCTCGTTTATTAAGTCGAGTTTAAAGATTTGTTGAAGTTCGGCTCGTTAATCATGAACGAGCTCAAGCTGATAGGCGAGCTGCTTGCCCTAGGCCTACATCTTAGTTGAATTTCACCAGACTTGTTGTAGTTTTCACCCTGCTATTCTCCTTATGTTCTTATTTGAGTCACATTAATTTGTGTTGTCTAACTTCAATGTCACATCTATCTTATTCCATTTTTTCCCTTATCATTGTAATATTATTTAGTTACTTATGTGCAACACAACTATTGCTAAGTAGCACTTTCGAAAAGCTATGCATAAAAAAAAAGAAGAAGAAATATTAGTACATGATATGAAATTTTTTAATAAGTATCATAGGTATGAGATTGGCGGACAAAAAAAGGCAACATGGGATTAGCACTAAGAAAAAAACGACAAAAGAGTTATCAAAGACTCATGAAACGTGGCAGCAACTAGGGGCATTAGAATACATAAGAGGTAGCACGTGTGAACAGAGAGAAAGAAATAGAGTAAGTAGAACAGACATATGTGTAACATACTTTTAGGACATCTTCTCTTCTTTTTTTTTTTCATGAATGTTGTTGTTGCAATTTCATGAGTATGATGATAATAAGGATGTTATGGTTTACAATTGAATATGGGAACACTTAGGAATGCTAGGGTTATGAATTTCAGATTTAGTTATGTAGATTGACAGTTTTGGATCAATAAATTTATAGCCTTAGAGATTGAATTAGGAAAACTGCAAAATATGAAATTTGTAACTTAAACTATGTTTAAGTTTAGAAAACAGTTTTTTTCTCTTTTTTTTTTATTTTTTGTTTTATGTTTTATTTCTATTTTTTATAAAATAAAAACATTTAGAAAATAGGTTTATTAATCAAAAACTTTTTTAATAATTTTTTTTATTTTTCCATCTCTTTTTTTAATTTTCTAGAAAATATTAGAAATTTTCTCAACCAAACAGCTTCTTAATATCTTTACTAAACAACTCTAAAATTTGAACTCAAAATACAGAGTGGGTGAAGGGATAAGAATTTTGAAAGATACCTGACTCATACAAGAATAGAATTTGTGCAGATATTTTCATTACCTTAGAGACATAATTAGAGAACGTATAAAACCTGAAAGTTATTCCTTTATGTCTTAACTATGTTCTTGTTAATAATATTTTGAATCTAATTAGTCCATCGAGAGATAAAGGGTGTTTAAATTTGTATTGCTCAGACTGCCCTGCAGCAGAAGACAGGACAGAGTTCAAAAATATGCCAAAATTGTGTAGTGATTCAATTTGCGTCAAAATTTACTATATTATAGCCCTGAGTGTCTAATTTAATTTGGAAAAAAGAATTAGATCACTTGAGTGAATGTATACAACGTTGTAAGCTCATAAGTTGAGTAAGTTTAGGTGATCCTGCTAAGAAATTGTACACCAATGAAAGACAACATTGATTTTTAGAAAGAGTGTGGCACCTCATTAAGTATTATTCATAGTATTCTCTTGATGCAAAAGAATATCACGGTTACAATTAATAATCTTATCAAAATACAATAAAGACATAAGAGGACGAGCAATAAAAACAAAATCATGAGTTCCAAAAGTTTGAGCTAAGCCTTCTTAGCATTCCAGTCCGCACAAAGGTTAGCTTCATGCGGAATAAAGGAAAGTGTAGTGCCTGTTGAGAATAAGAGAAGTCGAATTCGGGCAACCAAGCCTGATGATGTGAAACCCAGTGAGTATTTGAAGTGCAAATATCAACTGCGATCTTAGAGTCAGATTCCATAGACAATTGATACCAATTCTTATCCAAAATCAAGTCAAGGCCGCTATGAATGGCTTGACGCTTGGTGAATAAAGGGGACATGAAACCTAATTTGATATTTCTACAATGAATCGCAAAACCTGCTCTATCCCCAGCGATAATACCAACGTCAGAAGCACGGTTATGAAAAGAGATAGCGCCATCTACATTGATGCAATACTGAGCTTCAAAGATTTTATGAGTAGCACAAGATGGATTTCTATGAACAATCCATTTTTGCATGAGACCTGTAGCTCGAATGTGGTTTAGGGCAGCACCAACACTATGCTTACCCAAGTACTTCTCTCGAATACCTCCAGCAACAACTTCAACATTTCTATCATTCCATATCCTCCAAATCATAATACAACATTTCTATCATTCCATGGAAGATAGCATTTTAAGAAGACAATGTTATAATTTGTATTGTGTACACTCGTGACTAAATCATAAAAATATATTGACCCTGGATGCTTACTCTAAGTAGTAGTTATGAAACATAGCTTCTAAAATTTGCTTGCTTGCGGTAAAAGTGTACTCACATAGAGGGGAAAACTACTTATATTCATTTTATCGATTTTGTACATCGTAATAGGCTCTCGAGGTGTCGAAGGTAACATGGGAGATAAGTTGGGACCATCTATGGCCTAATCGCTAGAAACAACAGTCATACATGATATATATTTTTGTTTGTCGTAAAAGGTAACACGGTGCAACATGTAACATGGTTAGCACTCACATAACCATGTTCGATCCTTTCGTCATACAGTCAAATACATCACGCGACCAGCATACGATAACAAAATAATTGCTATACACCCGTAAGGAATATATAAAACTCATAGCTCAATCCTACGAGAAGTCATCTCTTCCAAAACAACTCCATTCTGTCAAAGTGTATGCAACAACAGCACAATCTATTACAACATATGTCTTTCCCTAGTTCGTCACGACACAATTGCTGCTTTCGAACTTCTCAATCTCACGAAAGCGTTACTCATAGTTCACACATCATGTGATAGACTACATAAGGGTCGGCTTAGCAAACTTATGGGAATAGTGCAAATGCATCTAGCAATGAACTTCCTCTCTTACACTAGACAATCCACAAAGCCAAGTTTACTTGGTCAGTTTGTCACGCTTGGTCGAATCAACCATGACCATTAACAGCAAGCTAAAGTAGCTAAACTAAACTACACGTTTTGAATGTGTTAAGGGTTCTAAGGGTAGATAGTACTGAGAACCACATGTTCATGGCAAGGTCTCACACTAGGAAAAGTGAGATCATTTATCAATGTTTTTCATCCCTATGGTCATGTATATAATGCACATGGTATGATCATGTGTTGTAGTGTTCCTTCCTTCCTTTGGAGGAGCGCATGTTTATATAACATTTTTAACACCATATAGAAGCTTCGGTTATGATGCATTTCACCATCTAACTTTAATCCACACTTAACAGAATTACTTTTGGTTTTAAGATAGAATATGCTAAAGTCTCTCAATTTTAGCATATGATCATTTAATGATCACACAAGAGTTTATCCTATGACGTACGTCTCTTTCCATACGACTTTTCTTGCCTTTTTACAATGGGCTCATCATTATCCTGTTGATTATGAACGCATTCTAGATCTCTCTCTATATTTAAAATCAGCCTCATCTTAGTTTTTCCCCCAATGAACTAGGAAAACTGAGGCAAAGAACCGTATGAGTGGGTTACTTCTCTGTCCAATATGTTTTTCACACTTGACATTACAACAAATGTTAACTCTCAATATTTTTGCTCGTGTATTGCCAACAATGATGTTATTAAAGATCATATTTTAAGGGATTAAACATTTCATGTGCCATGCAAGTCTTAAGGAACTTATTCCTTATATTAGGCTTTCATTAACGGATCAATAATCACATCTTGCATCGAGTTACATTTTAAGTTCACTTCTCCTTGTGAAACTTGTACACAAATTCACTTGTCCTTGTGCAACCGAGTCTCTCACAAAATGATTGCTTAGACTTATAATAGATTTTCACGATCCTTAAACAAACGAGGTTGACTGTCACTGAGAATTGTCATAGGCTCTTTAGGGGGTTAGAGCTAAGTGGATCATTCCACTTTATAACCAACCTTCCTATTACACTATAGCTTATGATGTTATGGTCTCAACTTTATTTGCCACACACTTATATGTGTTCCTCGCTATAATGCGGAATAGTAATTCTACCAACTAAGAACACATAACGAGACATAAAATTCCCTACAGTCCACATCACCTATCCGACTAGAAACTGTATCTCATTTTATTGTAAGCCTTTAAGATAACACAATGCTTTGCAGTACCTCTAAAGCATCCAAGTGTTTTATTCACTACTTTCTAGCATCCTTCTTATGTGTTGGATCAATATTTACTAGCTAACTTGTCAGTAGTGAAAACTTTAGGCATTGTGCACATGCTCCTAGGCATAAACCTTTGTAATA
Organism: Flueggea neowawraea; assembly: GCA_948243855.1. Classification (NCBI taxonomy): domain Eukaryota; kingdom Viridiplantae; phylum Streptophyta; class Magnoliopsida; order Malpighiales; family Phyllanthaceae; genus Flueggea; species Flueggea neowawraea. The sequence continues at coordinate 10,430 of CAODLS010822008.1, read as the reverse complement.
CAAGAAATAGCCTTGTAAATTAACATATGTACTCTAGACGTCAAAAGACAATCATATGACGTTTGTATGAAAAACGTTCCTTATACGTTCTTCCTTTCACTTTAGTCGTGGATGCATGTATGTGTAAGAGACTTGCTCTTAGTAACAGGGTATCTATAGGTTATGCACTTCTGCATTTTAAAATCATTCAAGAAATTTGCTGATAAATCTATCTAGAAGAGCGACAACAATCCACTCGAATGATCTCTTAGAGTTTGAATATAAGGACAACCCATAATGTATATCTCAAAGTTGGAGTCATTAAAGTATGCTAGACTTTTCTAGTTACGAGTGTGATGTTCACACAAGGTAAGAATGACAAGATTCACCTCGGTATTATCACCACATACATGAGTATACCATCCTCTCGAAGATTGTCTAATGTCTTACCTTGGACAATGAAACCATTAGGTTAAACCATGTAGGTTTCCACTTTAAGCTCTCTACTAAGAAAAGGAGTCTCTACATTTCATTAATGTAGGTCAAGGTGTTGACTAACCCAAATGCCAAAGTCTATTCGGTGGAGGTAAATATTTCAACAAGGTGGTTTTTCCAATCTTGTTGACTAAATCCCCTTTAAGCGATTATCGATGACTTGCTTGATTTATTGCTCATGTATCCTCTTATCTCCAATGGGTACTCGCCCTTTGGGTAGATTAATGGATTCTTAACATGGTTCAATCTCAAATGTCATTTGCACTTCCATTGCTTTAATTCATACAACTTTCACTAGGATGAGTGAACCGCTAATATACATGCAGATTCATTCTTGACTTGTAGGGTTACTAAAAGGATCATATAAAATACTAGTTTTTATTCGTTGCTACTTCATGTAGTTATAAGAAATTATGTGAATTTAATGTACACAACTCAACCGTATTGGAAAAATTGAGTACATCAATTAGCTCAAGTAGGAGTATTAGGCAATATTGTAAGTTCAAAATGTCTAATTGTGGATATTGCAAAGAAGGATACTAGAGATAAAACCATTTCAAAAGGCATTTTGAGCTAAATACTCGTTGCTATTAACCCATTTTTTATGTTTGATGTCAAAAGAATGAGAGGGTAAGGCTACGGCCTACTGCTTCATTGCTTTCATATCTATTTGATTTCTCATAAGTAAAATGGTCAAGTTAGCTCTTACTTCTTGCAAGTCAAGATGAGAACTAAATAAAGCTTTGTGGATCGACTAAGCTCGTGAACATTTACAAAATGAGACCAAAGCTTTATGTAATGAAAGAGAAATGAACTAAGATGTTTATTCCTACACTCCGCAACAAAACCACACATCATAAAGGAGAAACGAAACTCTTCTTCATATGGTTAGAACTATGATGGTAAGGGCTACAACGTTTAAAATCCATATGCCATCCTAGTCTGTTAATTGTACATCTCATAAGATATGGATTGGTTGAGCACTTGACCTACACCACTTGGAACCAAGAGATGTATCGCCAATATCCACGATTATTTGGTCTATGAAGATTGAGAGGTATAAGGTGTTAGAAACCTTGTTTTGTCAAGATGATACTTTTCTTCGTGAGACAATAAGAATGGCATAGTAATGAGTTACAAGAAGTCATATTCTTAATGAATAGATTTCTTAATTGGAATAAAAGTGGAAAAGATTTCACTTTATTTGAGACTCAGAAACTAAAACCCTTAGGACCACTCTATCCGAGTAGGAGAATTCTTGAGGAGGATGAGGGATAAGGAAGAAAGTTGAGTAATTTAAATTAGTAAATTACATCCTTGATGTTTTAAAAACTCAAGAGATTGGTCCGAGTGATTGCTATCTCTTTCTTCGAAAGGGATGCATCGACAAGACTTGGAAGCGATTCAACTTTATCTCATCTACCTCAAGCATGTGTGGATGTTCCTGATCCTGACTTAAGTGGGAGCAAGATTCCTATTTTCTAGTGGAAGTAGGGAACTTGAATCCAGTGGGAGTTCCTAGATGGAGCTTGAACCCAGTGGGAGCATTTTTTGAAAATGCATAAGTCTAAAAGAGATAAAGTCTCACGATAATATTTTTCAATAAATTATTCAATCATGGTCCTTTTAGTAACCCTACAAGTTAAGAATGAACCTGCAAGTATGTTAGTAGTTCACTTATTCGAGTGAAAGTTGTATGGATTGAAGCAATGGAAGTGCAAATGACATTTGACATTAAATCATGTTAAGAATTGGTTAATCTACCCAAAAGGCGAGCACCCATTAGAGATAAATAGATACATGATCGATAAATTGAGTAAGACATCGACAATCGCTTAAAGGGAATTTAGTCAACAAGATTGGAAAAACCACCTTGTTAAAAGACTTACCTCCACCGAATAGACTTTGGCATTTGGGTTGGTCTATACCTTGACCTACATTAATGAAATGTGGAGACTTTTTTCTCAATAGAGAGTTTAGAGCAAAAACCTATATGGTTTAACTTAATGGTTTCATTGTCCAAGGTAAGACCTTAGAAAATCTTTGAGGGGATGGTATATTCATAGTTGTTGTGATAATAGTAAGGTGAATCATTTCATTCTTACCTTGTGTGAACATCACACCTGTAGTTAGAAAAGTCTATCATACTTGAATGACTCCAAAGATTGGCCGGAATCCAACATTAAGTATACATTAGGGGTTGACCTTCGAATCAAGCTCCAAGAGATTGTTTGAGTGAGTTATTGTGCCTATCTGAAAGATATGTATGAAAAAAGTCATTGAACACTTAAAATGCAGAAGTGCATAACCCATAGATACCCTGTTACTAAGAGTAAGTCTCTTAACACATACGTGCATCCACGACGAAAGTGAAAGGAACAACGTATAAAGAACGATTTTCATACAAATGTCATGTGATTGTCTTTTGTCGTCTAGAGTACATGTGCTAATTTATAAGGCTATGTCTTGTATTACAGAGGTTTACACCTAGGAGTGAGTGAACAATACGTAGATTTTTCCTACTGACAAGTTAACTATCAAATATTGATCCAACATATAAGAAGGATGTTGGAAAGCAGTGAGTGAGATACTTGGATGCTTTAGAGGCATTGCAAGGCACTGTATTATCGTAAAGACTTGCGATAAAATGAGATATAGTTGCTAGTCAGACAGGTGATATGGGCTATAGGGAAGTGCATGTCTCGTTATGTGTTCTTAGTTGGCAGAACTGTTATTCCGCATTATAGCAAGGAATACATATAAGTGTGTGGAAAGAAGTTGAGATTATAACTTCATAAGTTGTAGTGCAATAGGAAGGTTGGCTATAAAGTGGAATGATCCACTTAGCTCTAACTCCCTAAAGAATCCATGACAGTCCTAAGAGGCAGTCAACTCCGTTTGCTTAAGGATCGAGAAGTGTTAGAATTGTTCCCTAGTCCAATCATTGATGTACATTGTCATTCAATTATTTAATAAAGAGACATTTCATTTCCATGAAATATAATATATTTTATGAAGATACAACTCTATGAATAGTTTATTCTTCCTTATGTCATCAAGTGTGTGACTTGATAGTAAAACTATAAGGATAAAAGGAATTCTATTCTAAAAGTCCCTAATCGATCGTTATCATGAGAATGATAATGAATTAAGATTAGTATGTTGCTAAGTAGATAATCACGTTTTGCTGATTATGGATATGAGATATCAACTTAGAACATAGATACATGTTGGAAAACATGTATTGGACTGGCCCGCTATAAAAGTACTTCATGGATTGTTGTCACAAAGTAGCTTTCATGCAGTGGTGATGTTTGAGTCCTCTGACTGAAACTCCCTATCGACTCCTACATGAGGAATCGTATGTTTTCACTTAGTCAAACGTTATCCGTAACAAGGTAACAATAAAGGTTATGATGGGCCCAAGTTTTGGGATAATGCCTATTGTCAATTTCGAGTGGGCCTATTGGGTCACACACTAGAACGGATTGGATTGGATCACAAATATTCTCTCTTGTGATATTTGAATTATTGAGATAATTAATTTGATTAATTATTAATAATTCATGGTTTTATGATTTATATCTTAAATATGATATAAGATATAATTCATTAATGTAATGGCTTTTATTATAAATTGCATCTTATTAAGTTAAAAATTTTGTGGACATGTTATTATGTATGACATAATAAATTCGGCTCATATATTTTAATAAGGGAGTGATTTATTTAATGATAATGTATCATGTAATTAAAAGCCCAACAACAGTAATAAACCCTAGGTAAAATTCGGCACACACTCCTATTTTTTAGAAAAAAATATGCACACTCCTATTTTTTAGGAGCCCTAATTAGTGCACATGATTAATTAGGAGTGCATGACTAATTAGGAATTCATGACTAATTAGGAGTTCATGACCAATTAGGAGTTCATGACTAATGAGGAGTGCAAGACTAATTAGGAGTCCATGACTAATTAGAAGTTCATGTTCTTGTGGGACAAGAAAGGGAATTATTCCTCATTAGGGTTTTCCATGTGCCTATAAATAGGAGCATACCCTTGTCATATTTCTTATGGCTTGGCCGAATTAGTGAGTGCCGCTTACAAACAGAGGAAATTGTTTTGTGAGCTTTAGAATAGAGATTCTAAAAGGGTGCTAGTACACTCCACCAATCCAAAGGAAATTCATTTGTGTGGATACCTCTAGACACGTTCGCGCAAAGGCAACGTGAGTTCAAAAGGTGGTTCGAGTTTTGAATACTAAAAGTTACACCAACACCTCACACGATCAAACATTCAAGCTTTGGATCTAAGGTAGAACCACTAACCCTAATCATATATGTCGATGTGCATAGATCCTTGGTGAAATTCTAGGCTTAAAATTTTTGTTATTTTCGTTGCGCCGTATGTTTATGAATGTCATAAAATAGTAACGAATTCCAACAAGAAGATCTATTATAAGTCTAAGCAAATCGAGAGCAAGTACCATTTTGAGAGAAACTTGGTTACACAAGGACAAGTGAATTTGAGTACAAGTTTCACAAGGAGAAGTGAACTTGACATATAAGTCCATATGAGATATGATTATAGATCCATTAGTGAAAGCCTAATATAAGGAATAAGTTCCTTAAGACCTGCATGGCACACGAAATGTATAATCCCTTAAAACATGATCTTTAATAAGATCATTGTTGGCAATACATGAGCACAAATGTTGAGAGTTAACATTTATTGTAGTGTTAAGTGTGAAAAGCATGTTAGATAGAGAAATAACCCACTCACACGGGTGTTTACCTCAGTTTTCCTAGTTCGTTGGGGGAAGAACTAATATGAGGCAGATTTTGAACGTAGAGAGAGATCTAGAACATGTTCATAATCAAGAGGTCGTCTTGCATTTTATAGTGGTGAGCCCATTGTAAAAAGCAAGAAAAGTCGTATCGAAAGAGACGTACGCCATAGGATAAACTCATGCGTGATCATTAAATAATCAGATACTAAAATTGAGAGAGTTTAGCATATTTTGTCTTAAAGCCAAAAGTAATCCTGTTAAGTGTGGATTAAGGTTAGATAGTGAAATGCATCGTAACAAAAGCTTTTGTATGGTGTTGAAAATATTATAAAAAAATGTGCTCCTCCAAGGGAAGGAAAGAACACTAAAACAAATGATCATATCATGTGTGTTATATATGTGACCATAGGGATGGAAAAGATTTATAAACGATCTCATTTTTCCTAGTGTGAGATCCTGTCGTGAACATGTGGTTCTCAGTAATAGCTACCCTTGGAACCCTTAATACATTCAAATTGTGTAGTTGAGTTTGGCTACTTTAGCTTGTCGTTAATGGTCATAGTTGATTCATCCAAGCATGACAAGCTGGGCAAGTAAACTTGGCTTCATGAATTGTCTAGTGTAAAAGGGGAAGTTTGTTTATAGATGCATTTCCACTAGTCCTATAAGTTTTCTAAGCCACCGTAAAGTAGTCTGTCACATTATGTGTGAACTATGAGTAAATCTTTCGTGAGATTGAGAATTTCGAAAGCAGCGATTGTGTGGTTACAAACTGGGGGATTGTATATGTTCCAGCAGATGGTGTTGTTGTTGCATACACCTTTGCAGAATATAATTGTTCTACGAGACACACTTTCTAGCAAGATTGAGATATGAGCTATTATATAACTCTAATAAATGTATAGCAAATATGCTCTCATAATAGGCTGGTCGCACAGTCTATTTGCCTATATGACACAAGATTTTTATCATGATTGGTAGTAGTTTCACCATGATTTATGATGAGTTATCGTTCTGTCATGTGCGAGTGGGAGATGTTCGAAAAGCGGTCCACCCACGATAGGTAAACCAAACCCGGTCGTCAATGTGTGAACCGAGACCGTAGACCGAGTCAATTGACAATCCCAATTGATAGAGTTAAATGAGATGGGCTCTTGATCTGTGTAAGAAGGCCTATATGGCTTACTAATAAAAGAAGCCAAGTTAATCCATTTAGTTAGTAAAGAAACATACATTCTTTTCCATCCATATTAAAAAACAGGAAACCCTCTACACATATAGAGAAAGGTCGACGCCTTTTCTTCAACAAGAAGAATATTTCATCTTGTTCCACCACACTAGTGTCCTGCTTAGTTCTGTGTGTCATCCAGATTGCAAAAGAGATGAGCTCTCCATTTGGTAACAATTCGATTGTGGTTTTCCTACGAGACCAATAACAAATCAGTTCCTAACCTTACTGTTTGCGCCATTTTTCCACTGCAATCGAGGCTGGGTTGATTCCATTGTTCGTCATTCGATCGGTACGTGTAATATTTCTTGTCACACGCAAACACGCGCGTCTCTTCTTATTCTGCCACATGTCATTGCCATGACAAGACACGTGTTATCTCTGACATATGTCCGGCCATGATTAATCCACATGCACTGACGTGACAATGAAGGTCCATGTGGCACCGCTACATGTCATGTCATGGTGATGAGGTGTCTGCCACATGGCTCCGTACTATGGCATATTGCCTTAAGATTGGATGTGGGTACTAACATGTTAGTTGAGTCAGCAGTCCTATGTGTCAATGACATGTCTACCTATGTGGCACATTGTGCCACGTGCCGCCTTCTGGTTGGTCTGTTTTGCTGACGTGTCGATCCAATCAGTGTTGCCACGTGGCACGTGTGTGGTGTCCTACATGGCTCCATTTTCCACGTGTCAGGTCATGAGTGGTCCACAGTGATGATGTGGACATCCGATCAGCACTGCCACCGTTTCGCTTGCGTGGTTGCCTACATGTCGTTTTTCCCAATTGTCTCTTTTCATTGGTCTACGTCTTGCACAGTCATTGTTGACAAAGCTTTGAGACTCTGCCATGTGTCGTACATTGAGTGGCTCATGTGTTTGTGCTGGACGAATCAAGGCTTGCCACGTCAGGCCTAGTTCATCAAAATCCTCAGACTCATTATGCCATCTCACTCAGTGTTTTTCCATCTGATTTTTGCCGATTTGATGGCCTTCCCAATGCAATTTTGTGACGAAACTTAGACAGGACATATTTTTAGGGTTGTTAATCTCAATGGTGGTGTCAAAATTGCCAAATTATGACTTTCAAAATTCAGCTCCGGAAGTACTCGAAGCAAAAGTCACATTAGAGACAGAAAGTCAAATGCACGAAAAATAAATTAGGCACCCAAAACAGAAACCAACATGAATTTCAAACCAAATTTTTGAAATTCTTACCTGGTGTCTGATACCAACGAAAGTAGCCAATACTCGTCGAACTGATGAACAACAAATGAGCGAGTTTGATTGGCACTGACCTCGATTCAGCGAAATGAACAGCGGGCAGTAGCATGCAGCAACGGCACGGTTCGATTCTGATGTTGGTCTCACAAGCAAACCACAACCGGGTTGTTACCAACAGGAGTGCTCGTCTCTTGCACAGTATAGATGCCACATGATTACTGTAGGAGATGGTGGGGACGGAAGAAGAGCGTTTATCTTCTTTCCTTTTTTTAGAAAGAAGTTCAACTCACTGTCTCTCAAATAACTTTTTTCTCTATTGAAGTTTTAGGAAAGTGGCTGCAGAAAAGATTCACCCTGAATGGGTTTAAGTGACACCTTAAGTACTTAGGTTACTTGGGCTCTCGTACATAGATAGGAAGCCCACTTTTCTAAGCTTATTCAAGTGGGCTTAATAATTGATCTCGGTCTGTGGTCTTGGTTTTCACCTTGAATGATCGGGATCGGTTCATCCATCATGGGCGGACCACTTTGCCAACACGCTTGAGATAAATGAGATCAAAGTTGAATCACTTCCAAGTCTTTTCGATGCACCCCTTTCAGAGAAAGAGATAGCAATCGCTCGGACCAATCTATTGAGTTTCTAAAATATCAAGGATGTAATTTATTGATTTAAATTGCTCAACTTTCTTCATCATCCATCATCTTTAAGAATTCTCTCACTCGGATGGAGTGATCCTGATGGTTTTAGTTCCTAAGTCTCAAATAAATTGAAATCGTTTCCACTTTTTCCTAGTTAAAAAATCTATTCACTAAGAATGTTGTTGGAATTCGTAACTAGTATTATGACATTCATAAGAACATAACGTAGGGGAAATAATAAAAACTTTTAACATAGAATTCTACCAAAGATCCATGCACATCAACATACATGATTAGGGTTAGTGGTTCTACCTTAGATCCAAAGCTCAATGTATGTTCGAACGGAGTGTTGGTGTTGCTTTTAATGTTCAAAACTTGAATCTCCTTTTTTTCTCACGTTGCCTTTACTCGCACGTGTCTAAAGGTATCCATACAAACGAACCCTTTTGGATTGGACAAGTGTACTAGCACTTAGAATCTCTATTCTAATTTTTCTCACAAATAATTTTCTCATTTTTTTGTGGCATTCACAATTTCGGCTTTGCCATGGAATAAATTCATCCTAGCCTCTCCTATTTATAGGCATATGGAAAACCCTAATGGGTGCACTAGGGTTAGCCGAATTCCTCTTTCTTGTCCCACAAGAATATGAACTCCTAATTAGTCATGGACTCCTAATTAGTTATGAACTCTAATTAGTCATTGACTTCCTAATCATCTGTGTGCCGAATTTTTTTCCTTCTCACACAAGAATAAAGACTCCTATAAAATAGGAAGATTGCTGAATTTTATCCTTGTCACACAAGAATAAAACTCCTATAAAATAGGAAGAGTGCCGAATTTTCAAGGGCTTATTAATGGTTATCGGACTTTTAATTACATGATACATTATTATTAAATACATCACTCTATTATTAATACATGGGCTGAATTATGTCACACATAATAATATACCCAACGCATAATAATAAGTAATTTATATTAAAAGCACATTACATTAATGGATAATATATTATATCATATTTAAGACAAACTATTAAAATCCTGAATTATTAACGATCAATCAAATTAATCATCTTAATAATTCAATTACCACAAGAGAAAATATTTGCAATCCAATCTAATTCGTTCTAGTGTGTGACCCAATATGCCCACTTGAAATTGGCAATGGGCCTTGTCCAAAAAATTGGGCCCATTGTCCATAAGCGGTACCTAGTAATACATTATGGAAACCCAAAATCAAGTGGAGTCAGTGATCCGAGTTAACCTTTCACAATTTGATATTTAGTCCTTTTGTCTCATGATATCTGGATTAAGCATAATGCATGGTTACATGTCAACCTTATATTGCTTAATATGTTTCTTGATCCCAAGTAAATTGATATAACAAATGACATTGATAATCCTTTTATCAATTCATTTGAGTATGCATACATTCCATTAATCCTACTCATCAAATGACCTAGAGATATCACTCTTCATAAGAGCAACAAATTCATCACTCCCACTATCACTCCTTTACAAGATTCATGACATATCCAATCATAGTCTTTATTGTTACCCTGTTACGGATGACGTTTAACTAAGTTAAAACATGTGATTCATCATGTAGGAGTCGATAGTAAGTTTCAGTTAAAGGACTCAAATATCACCACTGCGTGAAAGTTACTTGTGACATCAATCCATGAAATGTTTTTATAGCTGGCCAATCCAATACATGTCCCCTAACATGCATCTATGTTCTAAGTGATATCTCATATCCATAATCAGTAAAACGTGATTATCCACTTAGCAACATACTAACCTTGATTCATTATCATTCTTATGATAATAATTGATTAGGGACATTCAGAATAGTATTCCTTTTACCTTATGGTTTGACATAAGGAAAAATAAACTATTCATAGAAGGTTTCATCTTTATAAAACATATTATTTCTTAGATATGAAATGAAATGTCTCTTTATTAAATAAATCAAATGACAATGTATATGAATGATTGGACTAGGGTACAAAACTAACAAATGTGACTTCTTATAACTCGTTACTATGCCATTCTTATTGTCTCAC
>CAODLS010821910.1:0-11996 GCA_948243855.1 Flueggea neowawraea | reverse complement strand
TGCTACTGGAGGGCAGGCTCGAGTGTACCATTTAACTCGTTAGGAGGCGCTGACCTCTAATGCTGCAGTTACTGGTACGCTTTTCATTTTTGATACTCCGGCATATGTTTCATTTGATATTGGTGCATCGCATTCGTTCATCACTCCACATTTTGTTGAACGATCGAGATTAGTACTACATCAATTAGACAAGTTGCTAGAGGTTTCATCACCTTTGGGCAGCAAGTTAGTGACTGATTCCAGAGTTTGAGATTGCATGATCTCGTTTGACAAGCATGAGTTGGCAGCTGATCTCATCCAATTGGATGTGGGTGAGTTTGATGTGATCCTTGGTATGGATTGGCTTTCGGAGTGGCATGATACTTTGGATTGCTTTGCCAAGAGGGTATGTTTTTTATCGCCTGGACAGACTGAGTTCTGTTATTAAGATGAGTGAGACAACATTGTTCGGGGTTATTTGTCGGCTGCTAGAGCAGAGCGAATGATTCGATGAGATTGTGAGGCGTATCTCGCTTTTGTACTAACTGAGTCTGCAGGACCAGAGTTGGGAGTGGAAGATGTATCGATAGCTCGAGAGTTCTCGGATGTGTTTTCTGAGGAGTTACTGGGACTACCACCAGAGCACGAGATTGAATTCATGATAGAGGTACAATCTGGTATCGATCCGAAAGAAATCATACGGCTGCTGGCCTTTCGGACTGAAATTTCTCACACCAATCAGCTTGTTGTTGCATAATTTTCCATTGAATTCGCACTTTCCTTTCCATTTAGCAGGAGGTGGAGGCATATCTTCATCATTAAATGAAGGGTGATTCGGCTCTATTCCTGTGTCCTGTAGTCCAACAATCACTCCTTCTCCATAAATCGAGGAGTTCCAAAGTCCGAAATTTTGGAATAGACCTAACATATAAGGAGTATGTGTAGTGTGCAAAGGCAACACTTTCTGCGGGCGTGCAGACACGAATCCTTCCTTCTTCTCCATTGACTTAACTTCTTCTGATGTGAGTCTTGCGGAAAACCCTGTTACCACATTGCGGTAAGTATGCACAAACGCTTTTCACTTGCGCTTGAGGTGGATGCTGGCAAGAATGATTGATACCAAGAGTCCAGATCTCTAGACAGCAAGGATGCAACTCCTAGTGGCTTGTTTACAAGGACAATGTAGGTCTCAAAGTCTGATTCTTCTTCTGTGCTTGACTGCGCAACACAGAACATCAAGCTCAACCTCAAGAATGTCATCGCAATCGGTAACCATTTGCGCCTATTGCCTTCCATTGTGAAATGACTTGAGAAACTTCAGGTTTGATTGATTCTCTTTGTCAAGGCTTTCCATGTACGATGATTCTCTGAAAAGAATATAGGAACAAGCATTGGCCGGCATTTTTTGATTAGTTTCCGGAGGTCAACATGCTTTACAACAATGTCCTGTTGGGATATGCTTAGCAGATTGTGGCATAGAAGAAATCAGTTGTTCTTGGTAATAACCGCTATTCTTGTTAAGAACAAAGCTGCATTGAATGAAACAGGATTTCTCAGCATTTTTGCAGCAGATTGATGACTTTTCCCCTGCATTCAACTTGGAGAATGATGCAGACAAAAGGTTAATTATATAAAATTTCTCATCTTTAAAAAAATTATCCGAATGTCAACGCATTGGAGGATCCTCCATGGACAACAATAATTTAACTTGCTGTTGAAGAAGATAACTCCCGTGGCTCATATAGAAATATACTTGATACAAAAACAAAACTTCAAAATCATCAGGAATGTACCCAAAAAAAAAATCTCTGGAACTTGAAATTCAGTTTTTAGTTATTTTTAGTCCAGATGCATAACGTCAAGATTGCAACTTCCCTAATTTGCAAGTAAATTTCTGAATCAGAAACTCCATACTTCCAAGGAACTGTGCATCTTCAATAAAGGGGTTAAGTCTTCAAGTTTTTGTTTGTTTGAAGAAAAATAGATGGCAAAAAAGAAAATAGAATTTGATTTATCAATTTATTATTCAAATCAATGCTTCGAAAGTTTCTCCAAATTATTTTAATTTCTCAATTTCAAGAAACTTGAATGAGTCCTCTCTGTTTCACCTCCTCCGTCGACAATCTACAATCATTACAAGTGGACCATAAAAAGGCCACAAGGTTCAACTTACTTATGCTAGAATATTATCGAGCCGAGCCAGTTAGGCTTGGTTTGTACGTTGCATTAATGCTAAGGCAAGAAAATTTCTGCGAAATGTGTTAGATTTTCGTTGATCGTTACTGTCAAGAAAATCGAATTAAAAAATGATACAGCTCAATAGCTGCAGATGATTGATCCATGACTAGCCAGTATTTCTGTTGGTGCTATTTGAGAAATTTTCTTTTTATCTGTGTCTAGCGAAGAAACCTGATGTGCATTAGTGCAATGGATTCTATTTATATTTTGAACCAGGTATTGCAATTTGATTGGAAAAAAAAAATTCCTGCGAACATAGTTGCAGAGAAGTGACTAGATAAATTCCCAACTCAGCAAGAATTCTTCACTCAAATAAGACTGCAATAGGGCTTCTTACACTGTATCCACTAGCCACCCAGTATAGATAACCCTGTGAAAAGTTACCAGTAGCATGCCCTTTTTTGCTGAATGTGACAGTGTAAGTTGCTTTCTGGTTCACTCCATTGAAAGCAATTACATCAGGACTAACTTTAACATCAACACCTTCTGGAGCATACAATATGTTCCTATAAACCGAGTTAGCTTGGCCAACATTGGTTACTGTCCTTGTGTATGTCTGTTCATTAGACCCCAATTTGATGGAAAATGATGGATAGTTCAGCTGAGCTTCAGGTATGCTCGAAGCATTGGAGCATTTGACAGCGCGTTGAACAATAACTCCTACCTGTCGGCTAGTGTAACCAAGGCCGCACAGGTAAGGAATGTAGTCATCAGGTTTAGTGTCGTAAACAAGTCCCGGATCATTTGCTCTTGATGGGTTCACATGCCCTGCACCCATATCAAAGACTGTAGCTGTAACAGGTTGTTGATCAGAAATCGGCTGGCCTCCAAGGTTGCTTAGATGGGCTGTTGTCATAATTGCGGATTTTATTGCGGCAGGTGACCAGTCAGGATGAGAGGCCTTGAGCAGAGCAGCAATGCCACTAAGATGAGGACAGGACATTGAAGTTCCTGAAATTATGTTGAATTCTGATGTGGGGTTTGTGCTATTATCATAATTAGTAGGCCAAGCAGCTAGGATGCTCACTCCAGGGCCTATAATGTCAGGCTTCAGGATTCCGGGACTCGCCTGACTAGGCCCTCTAGAAGAAAATACGGCAACCTGAGGAGCTTTTGAGATCCCAAGTGCAGTTCCATTGAACAAGATTGTTGCCATTGGTGAGGAGGTGGATTTTATGTAGGATTTGATGACTAATCCATTGATGTAACCCACATGTGATGCTGGAAGCACTTGACGCATGGCAAAGGTAGCATTAGCGAAAAGTTCATCATTCATCAGAATCATGGCGGCACCACCATTGTCCTTCACTTCTTGCCCTTTGTAAACAAAGGGTACTAACCCTCCAATCTCGCACAATACTATCTTTCCTTTCACATCAACATCTTTCAATGATCCTGGAGCGCACCATGCTGGGGATTGATTACCATGTGCACCAGCGAAAACAAGTGGCAGGCTTGTGGATGGAAAGTCCTCGGACTTGGATATTGATTGACCTATTAGCTCTACATTATTTCCAAGTAACACGGTTGATCTAATCTCTCTGTCCACAGTACTTGCTCCAACTGTCAAAATCCATGGCGCCTCATTCGCCAAAGAGTTGCTATTAGGACCAGAATTTCCTGCCGAGCAACTGACAAAGATACCTTTTTGAATCGCCGCAAATGCTCCTAATGCAATCACATCATCATAGAATGGAGTCGAAGGACCTCCAAGGGAAAGAGAAAGAATGTCAACACCGTCTTCAACTGCAGCATCCATGGCCGCCAATATAGCGCTATCTTCACAACCTTCATGACCGCAAACTTTGTACGTAGCCAAATGGGCTGACGGTGCCATTCCAATTGCAGTTCCATTGGCCTGGCCCAGAACGTTGGCACCTTTCACCGGACTACCCGCTGCAGTACTTGAAGTATGAGTTCCATGTCCAAATGAATCCAGTGGAGTGCCTGAATTGCTAAAATCTCTTGCCCCAATTAACTTGTAGTTACACGATGTTGTATTAAATTCGCATTTCCCTTTCCATTTCGCTGGTGGAGGATCTATTCCTTCATCGCTAAACGAAGGATGATCTGGTGCTATTCCAGTGTCTACAACTCCAATGATCATTCCCTTTCCATAATTCGAGCTTTTCCAAAATCCATAGTTCTGGAACAAACCCAACAAGTTCGGGGTATGAGTTGTGTGTAAATTCAACACCCTCTGCCGGCGAGCTAATACGAATCCTTCCATTCCCTCCATTACCTTAACTTCCTCTGCTGTTAATCTTGCTGCAAAACCTGTAGCAACATGGCGGTAGGAATGCACCAAGCGGTTTTCGCTCAAGGTTGAGGTGGTAACCGGCATGAATGACTGATACCATGCATCCAATGCATCCAAATCCCGATACTCCACGGATGCAAGGCCTTGTGGCTTGTCTACAAAGACAATGTAAGTCTGAAGATTTTCTTCTGCTGTGGTTGTTTCAGAGCAACTGACTAGTACTGAAGTGCCAATTAGAAGCACTAACATTGGGTTTAGTGACAATTTGCACCTTCTGGTCTCCATGTTTGCAAGAGAACAGCATAATTTGGTAAATATGTTCTCTACTGGAGTGTATGTATAGAGGTAGTTTCGGTAAGAACTGGGTCATAATGAACAAAATTTGCCGGCAAAGTTCGAACTGTAACTTGCGTTTGGATCTTCGCACAGTAGACAAAGGAATATTGTTGCGACATATTTAACAGATTTCCAAAAATCTATGTAGAACATCGTAATACCCGAGGTTGGATCACTTAAATACAAATCAGCGATGGAAATTATGTAAAACAAGTCTTGTTTCACGCTCTTTACCGTTTGGAGCCTGCTTTTCTCTCTTGTTGACTGAGCACATGTTCATATATCTTAGTAGACAAAAACAAAACAAAGGAACAAGAACCACCTCTTAAGAACTTATTAGAACTAAGAGGTTGAGAATCTTTTCATGGAAACTGAAGATCTGATGCGATTAGTTTTAAAAACAAACTGATTCGAAATAAGATTAGCAATATTGGCTGTAATGTTCAATCTTTTCTTTATTTTTGTTTCAGTTCATTGGAACATAAG
This sequence comes from Flueggea neowawraea, assembly GCA_948243855.1. NCBI lineage: Eukaryota > Viridiplantae > Streptophyta > Magnoliopsida > Malpighiales > Phyllanthaceae > Flueggea > Flueggea neowawraea. The sequence continues at coordinate 6,697 of CAODLS010821910.1, read as the reverse complement.
ATTTAGCCATCTGGCCTAAGAAGTTTAGAGTAGACTTCTAACACAAAAATATTAAGCAATTATTAACTATCTGCTTTAAACTGACGAGTAACTTGAGAGTCTAGGCGTAGGAACAATACTTGAACTGGTGCAGAATGCTCACCGGTCTCTGGACATTTCAAAGAGTAACATGACCGTCACCATATCCAACCAAAACAAGATCACCTATAAACATAGATGCTACTGGGACATGAGAAGATCCCCATGCAAAGCAAGCCATTAGCATCTGAAATTGGTATAGCATCTTGATGCACCAGTATGAAACATTGTTAGCACCAGTATGAAAGTATTCTAAACTAGCTGACCCTTCCTATGATCCTCAAGACTAAACGGCTGAGCAGCTGCTCACTCATCCCGGTGCAAACCAGTCAAAGCCTGCTTCTCTTCAGGCTCTTCCGTCAAATCAGATGGCTTCTTAATAGACTTAGTTTCTTTCACTCTTTTGCTGATCTCAATTCCCAACTGCCCAATACTCTCCTCTGGCTCTACCATATCAGAATTTCACTTTCCGCCACAATATATCAATCACCCACATCATATGTGCACTGACAGATTCATCAGGTCACAGTGGATGTGTAGTGAAATGAAATCAAAATAACTATTGCACAATAGTGAGATTGGAACAATTCAAGACACATAAGAATCATCTTTCTAGGTTAACAAAAGCACAATTGAAAACATGCTTTCAGCTTCATCACGAATCCACAATTGAAGCTTATACATCAGTACAGTTGCAGAGGGGAAAAAACATCCAACCGCATTGACCAAAGACCTTCATCATTACTAATAAACATCTTCACCACAATGCTGAATAGATAACAGATAAATAGATTCAAAAAGCAATAAACAAACTAATATATATCTCAAAAATTATATCTGAAGAAACTCAAACGATGGAGTTCAACAACGGACTCTCAGCAAAAAAGCCTACAATCTCGAACCCAAAGCATTTATAGTGTGACACAATTACCAAAAAGATTCAAAAAGTAAACTAGTCTTAAACTACTAACACAGGGTTGCTGATGCCAAAAGGACCTCTAATCAAACAAGCCGAATCCCATATCTTCATCGCTCTCTTCTTCAGGCTCCTCCTGTAAAACAAGGCAACAAAATACTATTCAGAATCCAAAACCCTACTTACACAAACAGAAAAAAAATCAACCAAAACTATGATGTTATATTACCTTCTTCTTCTCCTCAGCTGATGCAGCAGCGGCAGCTTCAGCACCAGCAGCGGCTCCCCCAGCAGGGGCTGAGAAGGCTACAGGGGCACCACTGCCTGCAGCGCCAGCGCTGAGGATGAGATCATCAATGTTGCGCTTCTCGGCAAGCTTGGCAAACAAACCAGGCCAGTAGGAGTCAACTTTCACATTGGCAGCGGCAAGAATTGTTGCAATTTTCTCCGCCTATTAACAAAAGTTAAAGAATAAGCGTTCCCTTCTCAAAGATCAACCATAACTAGAACTCTAGAATCAAAAAAAATAAACGGGTTCATCCATTTTCTCAGAAATAAAACAAATAGGTAACAAATCCTACTAGTTAAATGACAGCACCTGTAAAAATAACATAAGTAATCTTAAACAAGGAACAGAGTAACCAAGTAGGGTTTAAAAGAAGATACGGTGACAGGGATGCCATCGTCGTGGAGAGCAATAACGGCGTAACTGCAAGCGAGTTCTGAGACCGACATTGTTTTATCTGCAACAAATCCAGGAGCACAAAAATCAACAAAAAAAAACCAATAATCACTAGCACAGCAGTGGAGTAACTAAAACCCACTGTTCGTGTCATAACCATAACCGTCTATGTATCTACCTCACCTTTGATGAAGAAGATCTGTGGACGAGAGATGAGAGTCGAGAGAGACAGATGTTCAGAAGGGACGGCGGATGAGTGTGAGATTAGGGTTTTGTGCCATCGATATATATACATGTATTGGGCTTAATTTTTTTGTCATTTTTATCAAATTCGGCCTATCTTTTTAAACAAAAACTTTTATTAAATGTGAAAAATTATTTTATTTGATTAGACATGAAATTATTAAATGTCATTTTGTATTTTCATTGCCTTTTTATTAATAAGGTAAGAAATAAAAATAAACATTTCTCTTTATGTCAAGAATAACTTATTACAAATTCTTTACTAATTAAATAGAGGAAGTTACACCCCAAAATGATTTTCAGATATTTTATGTGTACACAAATAAAATACAAGATTATTATATCTACTCAAATACAGCAGTCACAATTAATTTTCTTAAATACCACAATACTAATACTCCTATTTATGTTTCTCTCTCCTCTATAAGCCCTCTGTCTCTTTCTACACAACTTCTCTCTCTTTCTTCTCTTTCTAAGGTCATCTTCCTCTTTTTTCATCCCCAGCTTTCTTAGTTATTGTCAATGCTCTTTCTCTCTCTCCAAGGTCGTCCTCCTCATCCCCTTTCTTGGTTCTCGTCCTCGTCTATCTTTGTCCATCGGTGTTTATTGCTCTCTCTTCATTTGTCGTAGTGGAGAGAAGAAGCGTTAGTGAGATCTGCGTGGAAGAGCAAGGGGCGGTGGCGCGACGTTGGAGTCGAGACTGGGAGAGCGACAGTGAGTGTGGCAAGCGAAGAGATAGAGAGCAAAGTGACATAGAGAGTGATTGAAGAGATAGAGAAGGAGTGTGGCTGAAAGAGCGGACATCGGTGTCGGACGAGAAAGAGAAAGCACGACATCCTCGCTTTTGTCTCTTGTTAAGACTTTCGATTCGTTGTTGGCCGTCTATGAAGGATTATGCAACTTAAAGCAGGTTTTACATTTTATTTTAATTTGTAAATTATATTTTGTTGTTTAATATTAAAAACATTTGTAATTGTAAAGTTGTTTGAATGAAGGTGGATTTCATGCTGAAGGTATGTATAGGAGAATCAATGAAGAAGATACTGGTGAGAGAAGCGAAGAGGAGTGGCGTGAGTAAGGGAGCGATGGTGTCAAGGAAGGGGCGCGACTAGGGTTTCAAAACCCTAACTACAGCCTCAATTTTGGAAACCCTAAATTTTTATTGCACTCATTATGTACTCGTTCTATAGTTCTTTTCAGTTTATAAAATTATAAAATAATACCTAATTTTGGGTTGTACTCATTGTGTACTCATTTTCTATAAGCATTTTGTTAGTGTAAGTATTAAATTACTCATTATATAAGTGTTTAGTTTGTGAATGTTCTCGTTTTGTACTCATGATTTTACCAAATAAGAAAGAAAATATTAAGCTATCAATCTCTAATTTTTTGGGTTGTACTCATTTTGTTCCCTTTTTGTACTAGTTTTGATTTCATTTTGTACTCATTTTTTGTAAGCAATTGTTGGTGTGATCAACAAGTCTTACATAACTCGTATTCATTTTGTAAAAAAATTTTGTGATGTACTCGTTTTGTGCTCATAATTTTAGCTCGTAATAAAGAAATAATTAAAATATTTTTTAAAATTTTATTTTGACTTGTACTCATTTTATTAGTATTTGGTCTCTATTTGTTCTCATTTTGTTGTTGGACTAGTTCTTGTGATTTTGTACTCATATTTTTAGCGAGTAATAAAGAAATAATTAAAATATTTTTAAAAATTTTGTTTTGACTTATACTCATTTTTATTAGTATTTTTTCTCTGTTTGCTCTCATTTTGTTGTTGGACTAGCTTGTACTCGTGTTGTACTCGTTTTCACAGGTCAAAAGAGTGTAGTTAACGTGTGGTCAACTTTCTAACGTGTGTTTAACATGCGGTCAAATTGTAATATTTGTGAATATTTTATTTCGTGTTGCTATTTTTGGTATGTTTATTACATGTTGTGGCATCTATGAATGTTGTTCTTTTTTTTTTGTGTATTTGTGTAGTCAACCCAATTACATATTGTTCCATCCTTGTAGTTTAGTTTGATGGATTTTATTTTTGGGAAAATTAATATTAGCGTTCCCTGGGATTTATTGTATTCTTTGATTTACTCTTGGAAGTTTAGAGTTAGTTGTTTCAATCCTTAATTAGACCTCTGTTAGTTACATTTAATGTGCCATGTAGGCTAATTTGACATGGCACTTGGACCTACTGATTTGAAAATCGAAAATAATGTTGACACAAGAATCTCTTTAGAGGAGGTGAATAGAGTAATTGAAACTTTCTTTCGATCTTGCAAAATTAAAAAACAATGTTAGTAGCAAACACGTGTGTGTGCGAGCAAATGGCAATCAAAATAAACAAAGATAACAATAAGACAGATAAGAGAGAACATATTAAATATAAGGATTTTATAATGGTTCGACCAATTCTCAGTGCCTATGTCTACCTAAGTTTTCCAACTTAGCCTTTTTCACTAATACTTCCAATAAGTTATTTATATTAACTTCTACTCCTTATCCTTTAGTGAGTAGTCAATTGTGCTACTGTTCTGGCTCACAATAAACCAATGTTGTTTTACGGATGATAACTAACCATGTGTGTTTTCTCGGTTTACACTAACTCTTACCACTTCACTTTCCAAGCTAAGTGAAAACTTCCACTCTTCATTAAGTGAGTTTGTCTGAACTAAAAACCTAAAAGCTATTAGCAATCCACCTCTTTAATCCCAACACCTTAATCCAAATACAAGTATGATAATAACAACAAAGTATTTACAAGTGACCAACAATAATGGTGGGACTTTATGATAAGAGATGAAGACTAAACTACCCACACTGTACTAATTTTAACCTTTTTAGGAACCTTTCAAGGATGGTGAATTACAACTTGATATACTAAAAAGTAAGCCCCTTAATTCTGAAGTTTTGAGTCCCTTTTATAGAGTTTTAAAGGTATTTGAAGTTATTCTAATAGTTGGAGTAGCATAGGAACTCGTTGGAAATTAATAATGAAGCTTTTTAGGCGTTGTCAGATGTTACCAATCGACTACCACTCATGTGAATCAACTACCAACTCTATTTTTCACTTTTGTTCTTCTGTAGGTAACCTGCCAAGCTCCAAGTATTTGGTATTTGGCTATTGTATTTGAATTTCTGATTGTTAATCATGATTAAGGTTGAACAAATTAGATTTAGGTCGGTTGTAGGTCCACCGGTCAACTCGTGACTTTTGATAGTCGACTACCGACTCATTGTATTACTTCTAACCTTTTATTAGTTTACTACCAAGTTCATCGATCGCTTACCAGGCTTGGTTTTGTCCTGGAACAAAATTAGACATTATTCCTTCATTCATTAGTCAACTGGTAACTTTCGTGGGTCAACTCACATGCACCAAAACTTGACTTGAGGACTTTTTCTTAAAAAATTTAATCTCGTTCATTTCTAATGTTTTGCTCATCATCAAAATCAATTTTGAACTTGTGGAATAGTCCAACAAATAGTACCCTTTTTTCGTTCTTTATTTCTTAAAACTTCTAAACTAAAGATCATCATCCACAATTTAATCACACACTCCATAATCAAAATAGAGTCTGAAACCTGAAAAACAACCTTTCCAATTAATTTATGCATGCTCAGAAAACTAGAACAGTAAATTCTATAAACAAGAGCAATCAATTGAGAGACTACAAAGGTGAAATTGAAGTATCAAATGCATTTTACAAAACCAACCATAATTAGTTTCTATATGCTTAGAAATATTGAGTATTCACTTTTCAAAATCCACGGCCCACGAATTTGGAGAATAGTTAGATATGAAATGTGTAATTAGTTGACACATTGAGCAATACACTAATATAAATTAGTGTGAATATTTTTTAGTAAAGTATTTACTGTCTTTGTGACTAGAGCATGTTGGAAAGAGAAGTAACTCATTTCACACAATTGTTTACCTTGGGTTTGACAATTTGTTTGCCAAATGTCAAGATGAGGCCTATTTTGAATTTTTTTTGTAAATGCGAGAGTGTATTCATAATCAAAGGTGCGCCTTGTAGTAGTTGTGAGATGAAGACGTATGGTTAATTCGTAAAATACACCATAAAGAGTGATCCATATTAGCTTGCTATGTAATTAATGCTAAGTGTTTAGACAAGTTTATCACATTCCATCTTAAAACCAGATGTAGTCCTTAAGAAAGGTGGGCTAATGTAGAATTTTTTAGTGTACTCTAACCAAAGCCTTTGCATGGTGTTAATTTATCATTCTAAAACATGTGCTCTTTCAAAAGAAGAAAATGACATCTTGACACATTTTCTTACCATGTGTGCAAAAGCTTGACCATAAGGATGGAAAATCTTGTTACACAAGATAATCTCAATTTCTCCAGTGTGAAACCCAACAATGAGCAAGAGGTTCTTTGTACAATCTACTCTTATGACTCTTAACACATACTTGAAGTACGAATTGGTGTGGCTACTTTAGCGTGTTGCTAAAAGTTATGCATGATTCTATTGGATAAAGCACATTAAGCAAATGAGCTGGTTCATGATGGATTGTATGGTGTAGCGGAGGAAAATTGCTTTCATAACACGTTCACAAAGTTGTTGGAATTCGCGGCTAAAATATGACATTCATATACATTCATAGCAGCAGATATAACAAAAATTTAATGCCTTGAATTCCCCCAAGGACCCATGCATATCAACATATATAATTAAGGTTGGAAGATTTACCTTTCACCAAGGCACGATCGATCGGTTGTATGAAACGTTGGTGTAGCTCTTTGCACC
>CAODLS010821863.1:0-10486 GCA_948243855.1 Flueggea neowawraea | reverse complement strand
TCTGCTCTGGTTACGAAATATTTTCTGAAACATTTTCGAACTATACTAGTATGTATACGAGTGTATATACATATACCTGTATATGTTGCATGTGAAAGTTTTCTAAATGTTTTCAAAACAGTTTATGTGAGGTCCCAGAGACATTCTGGAGCGTCATTCCTCACTGAGTTTTCTCACACTCTCCCCTTAACATTTTTTAGGTGATTTAGCTTCCGTGCTCAGTGGAGTCTTCGAGTAGTAGTGATAACCCTTTTGATCGGGTTTTGATTTGGTATGTTTAGTTAGGTGCTCCACACCGAGGGTTTGGGTTCCACTATTTGGATTTCATCATTTGGTTGTATTTGTATAATTATTTGAAAGAATGTGTACGTGTATATGTATATATATTTATATTCTTATTATTTTGATTTATAACACTTTAATTATAATTTATGAAACTTAAATGTTTGCTAAATTAGATAATTATTAAAATGAATGATTGGGTAAAGTTTCTGAGTATTCTGAGACTTGTACGGGATGGGTCGGGCTTCCGCAGACGATCCATCTTGTACGCCGGTCACGGTCCGAAAATGGGTCATGACACTATGGGTCGTGATGAAGGTGGTATCAGAGCGACTAGGTTCATATATTTGGTATAGTGGACTCGGTGTGGAGCATAGGTATCTTTGATCGAGTCAGTCCAATTGCTTCTGTACACCCTTCTGATATTTGTCTATGTACTGTGGCAATTATGTAGCATTTTGACATCTACATACATATTTTGTCTACATCTGTAGATATGGCTCGTGGTCGAGGTAGACCTAAGCGAGTGTCTATCGAGCATACTGCTCAGTCGGCTGTGGATCTGCATGATTCATATAGTGTGCCAGAGGTTGCAACGCCAGTACCTCAGCAGCAGCATCAGCTCCAGCAGCTTCTTACCTCTCAAATGGAGATGTTTGAGCGTATGACCTGAGTTCTTGAGCATTTAGAGAGAGCTCAGCCGGCAGTTGATCAACCGACTGTAGGACAATCTACAGCAGGAGGCTCAGGTACAGTGAGTACTAGTGCAGGCAGGGGACTTGGCAGAGGTTCTGGGAGCCACAATCAGGATGGCTAGGGTAGTGGCAGTGGCAGAGGCTAGGTAGCCCAGAGCAATGCTATAGGAGGGCAGGCTCAGGTATATCATCTCACTCGTCAGGAGGCTCAGATCTCCAATGCCGCAGTTACTGGTACACTTTCTATATCTGGTACTCCTGCTTATGTCTTATTTGATATTGAAGTGTCTCATTCATTCATCACCCCACCTTTTGTTGAGCGTATTGGGTTAGTATTGCATCAGTTGGATAGGCTATTAGAGGTTTCATCACCTCTGGGTAGCAAGATGTTGACTAAATCCGGGGTGCAAGGTTGTGTGGTTGCCATAGATGGGTATAGGTTGAAGGCCGATCTTATCTTGCTAGACGTGGGAGAGTTTGATGTTATCCTAGGCATGGATTGACTTTTTGACTGGCATTCAACTTTGGATTGCTTTGCCAAGAGAGTGTGTTTTTGACCGCCTGGTCAGACGGAGTTATGTTACCAGGGTGAGTGAGACAGTGTTGTGCGGGGATACGTATAAGCGGTCAGAGCAAAAAAGATGATTCACTTAATATGTGAGGCGTACTTAGCTTTTATTCTAATTGAATCTAAATGATCAGAGTTAAGGGTTGGAGACGTATCTGTGGTGCAAGATTTTTCTGATGTATTCCCAGAGGAGGTACCAGGACTTCCGCTTGATCGGGAGATTGAGTTTGCTATAGAGGTGCAACTTGGCACAAATCCGATATCAATTTCATCGTATCAGATGGCCACAGCCGAGCTGAAAGAGTTAAAGACTCAATTGAAGGAGTTGTTAGACAAGGGATTTGTTCGACCGAGCGTTTCTCCTTGGGGTGCTCTGATGTTATTTGTTAAGAAGAAGGATGGGAGCCTTCGTATATGCGTCAATTACCGACAGTTGAACAATGTAACAGTGAAGAACCGATATCCACTTCTAAGGGTAGATGATCTATTCGACCAGTTGCAGGGTGCATAGTTGTTTTCTAAGATTGACTTGAGGTCGGGATATCATCAGTTGAGCATTAGAGGTGAAGACATTCTTAGGACAACGTTCTGAACTAGATATGGTCACTACGAATTCTTGGTGATGTCGTCTGGGTTGACCAATGCACCAATGACATTTATGGATTTGATGAACAGAGTGTCCAGACCGTATTTGGATCGGTTCATAATTGTCTTCAACGATGACATTCTGATATACTCGAGGAGTAGGGAGGAGCATGAGGAATACTTGAGATCATTCTTGCAAACTTTGAGAGAGCATTAGTTGTATGCTAAATTCTCAAAGTGCGAGTTTTGGCTCAAACAAGTGGCATTCTTGGGACACGTAGTGTTGAGAGACGACATTATGGTCGATCCTAAGAAAGTGGAGGCAGTACTTCATTGGGAGAGACCTAAGATCGCTACAGAAATTCGAATTTTCCTAGGTTTGGTTGGGTATTATAGGAGATTTATCCTAGATTTCTCGAGGATTACATCTCCTATGACACGGCTGACACAAAATAGAGCTAAATTTGTATGGTCTGATAGGTGTGAAGATGGGTTCCAGAAACTGAAGAAGTGTTTGACGATTGCACTAGTGTGGTGTTACCGTCGGGTTCTGAAGGATTTACTGTGTCTTGTGATTCATCGAGAGTTGGCCTAGGTTGTGCATTGATGCAACATAGTAAAGTAATCGCCTATGCATCAAGAGAACTAAAGAGGCATGAATAGAACTACCCGACACATGATTTGGAGTCAGCAGCAGTAGTATTCGCACTCAAGATTTAGAGGCATTACTTGTACGGAGAGACTTTTGAGATCTTCACAGATCATAAGAGTCTAAAGTACATCTTCGAGTAGCGAGACCTGAATCTGAGACAGAGATGTTGGCTAGATTTTCTGAAGGATTTTGATTGCACTATATCATACCATCCTAGCAAGGCTAATGTCATTGCTAATGCTCTGAGTAGGAGGTCGATGGGTAGCTTAGCTCATATCTCTGTTGAGAGACATCCTATAGTGTCTGAATGGCAGCGTCTGATGGAGTCTAGAGTTGAGTTACAGTTCAATGATTTAGGGACCTTGCTTGGCCATGTTGAGGCGAGGCATACTCTGCTAGATCAGATATGAGAAGCTCAGAAGGAGGATCCTAAGATGCAAAGTTTGATCAATAAAGTGAGATCATCTGGTGTACTAGGGTTAAGTGTGGATGACTCTAGAGTCCTTTGGTTTGGACTGAGATTGTGCGTACCGTCTTCTGATGGGTTGCGCGAGGAGATTATGATCGAATGTCACAACTCCACATATTATGTACACCCGGGGTACGTTAAGATGTATCAGAATCTTCGAGAGTCCTATTGATGACCAGGGATGAAGAAGGACATCAATGAATTTGTTAGTCGATGCTTGATGTGTCAACAAGTTAAGTTAGAGCATCAACATCCTTCTGGTTTGATGCAGCAGTTACCACTTTCGGAGTGGAAATGGGATCGCATCACCATGGACTTTATGGTTGGGCTACCAAGGACATCTTCGGGATATGATTCCATCTGGGTCATCGTAGATCGACCAAGTCAACACATTTTCTCCCTGTTAAGATGACATATGGAGTGACACGCCTAATGAAGTTATATGTTGATAAGATTGTATGTTTGCATGGTGTGCCAGTCTCTGTCGTGTCGGATAGAGGACCTCAATTCACTTTGCAATTTTGGCATAAACTGCAAGAAGAGTTAGGTACTCGATTGGATTTCAATACCACTTTTCATCCGCAGATTGATGGTTAGTTCAAGCGCACGATTCAGACCTTGGAAGATATGATGAGAGCGTGTGTTGTGGATTTTGCAGGGAGTTGGGATTCTCATTTACCTCTGGTGGAGTTTGCGTACAATAACTCGTACCATTCGAGTATTGGGATGGCACCATATGAGCCGTTGTATAGTAGGAAGTGTAGCTCTCCGCTGTGTTGGGCCAAAGCTGGTGAGAGGGAGCCATTGGGGCCATATCTTATATTAGAGACTACTGAGAAAGTCAGGTTGATCCATCAGAGGATCCAGACTGCTTACAGTCGTCAAAACAGTTATGCTGACCCAAAGAGTAAACATTTGGAGTTTGCAGTGGGCGATCATGTATTTCTTAAGGTATCACCAATGAAGGCCGTTATGAGATTTGGGAAGAATGGCAAGTTGAGCCCGATGTACATTGGTTCATTTGAGGTTATCGACCGAGTTGGGGTCGTGGCTTATGAGTTGGCTCTATCGCCTCAGTTTGTTACTATTCATCCGGTGTTCCATGCTTCTACAGAAGTATGTCCCTGATCCATCGCATATTTTGGCACCATATTTGGTCAAGGTTAGACCCGACTTGTCTTATGACAAAAATTCGGTTCAGATTATTGACCAACAGGTCAAGAGGCTCCGAAAGAAGGAGATTGTTTCGGTGAAGGTGATTTGGAGTCATCACTCGGTCAAGGAGGCTTTTTGGGAGGCCGAAGATGAGAGCGGCATAGATATCCACACCTGTTTGGATCTGTAGATCTGTAGGTTAGTATCCTTTGTCTCTATCTCTATGCATGGATATTGTATTTTTGTTCTGCATACTCGGTTTATTTTTGCATATATAGGATCAAGTGAGTTAGATACTCGATGATGTGTCCATGGAGTCCTGAGGATGGGATTACTCCTGGGTCTTTGGACTCAGTGTCTATTGAGTGGATTACTAAGTTGGTCTTCTTTTAGAAGCCTAAGTTCGTATGTCTGTAGTAGTAGATGTGTCCATGGAGTCCTGAGGATGTGATTACTTAGTGTTTGGAAATTCGAGGACGAATTTCTTTTGAGGGGGGAGTATGTAATATCCCATCTATTTTGACAGAAATTCGGTGGTATTCTGTCAAGACTTTAGGGAAATTCAGAGTTTTGAGGTGTTATCCTTGATCGAGAATGTTTAGAGGTGGTATTGTTTGTGCAGAGCACATTGAGGGTCATTTGTGTGGGTTGAGGATTGTTCTACATGCATAGATTGAGGTCAGAGGGTCATCTACATTCGTAGATAATTGTACTACGTGCGTCGATCAATGTCTGACCCAGACCGTGAATGTGCCTGCACACGTCTGGGTGCGTTGGAGACGTCTGCGCACTTTGGATGTAATTCGGAGTTGAACCGTGAGCGAGCATGGTGTTCTATGTGCATGGTATATAGTAGTACGAACGTTGATCCTTGATCTGTGAGGGAGAGGTCGCCAGATCTGCGGTCTATGCACACAAGAGCTTCTTCTATACACGTACAACATGGTCAACATGCATAGAGAGAGGTTCAGCGAGCGTAGATGGGCCTTTTCTGGGTGACTTAAATGACATGCCACATTTCAGTTTCGAGGGTTTATAAATACACTCACCCACTTCTGTCTTCTGTCATAACTCATCTCAACCACCGAAATTACTCTCTCATCTACTCCTCTGCACTTTCCATCACTCCTTAGTACCTCCATTTCATTTCTTAAGGTAAGAAACATTCTTGAATCTCTTCTTTTCTTCATTATGTCGTTGCATTGATCATATAGAGTTTTGAACGAATTTTGGGGTTTCGTTCAAATCTTCCTTTTCTAGTTGTAAAGGAAGTCGGATATGGGTAGATTATGGTTGGTTAAGGTTGTAACCACATGATTCTAGCTTCGATTTTCAAAGATTTCATGTTTGAACGAAATGGGTTTATTATGAGCTAGGGTTCCAAATTTTGGTGGATTTTTTGTCAGATATGGAGTGGATTCTGATGTATTGTGATATATTGGAGTTAGAAATACTTAGATATTGAGTTGGGTGTAAATGTCTAATGATTTATGTTTATGGGGTCAAGAAATCTGAACTTGAGGGTTGGGATTCTTGATTATTTTGAGGTTGTTTGTAGGATATGAGGCTAGGTCCTTGCTTAGGAGGTTGTTTGCAGCCATTGTGGGTGAGTGTTTGGTCGGGTATAGCTCGAATTGTGAGTTCAATTATTTCTGGCATAAGTTCCTGGTGTCATTTAGGATTAGATGGAATTTGCATTGCATGCATACATTCAGTACTGCCACAATACCATACCATATCTTGATGTTTGTTGTATTGTATCTGTACAGTTTTGTGTGCTTACCGACACGAGCAGCCATCCACTAGCGGTGCTTGACTGTATCATCAGCGTTGGATACCAGGTGAGTGAAATGAAAGCATCAGACACATAGGCTGTGTCTTCAAAATTGGGTATATTATTTTTTATATGTCTAGCTATGATATGAAATTGGATTAATAAGTATTAGGTTAATTAATAATCTGGACTATGTGATTATTAATAACCAACATTTTGCTATGAAAATTATAAAGTATATATTGGTATATATATACAATAGTATTTTGTAAATGATGGAATAAAGAAATAAATGATGCATGATTGCATGTGGAATATTATGTATGTATCACACTTTGACATGGGGACACCTAACCACGGGCTACGTAGCCTTTGGTATACCAATGCTCTATTAAGGCCCTAGTTATCGGGGTAATGGGATAACTGTGTTTCCGGCCAGATACACGCTTTTATAGAGCAGTCAGGTGGCGGAGTTCACACTGCTACATGGAAATATTTCATGGTCCCGTATTATAAATTCACAAGTATATGTATATATTGTCTGAATGCATGTTGTCTGATATCGATGCGAACGTTTTGGTAAAAAAATTTCAAAAAATGTATTATGTATGTAGTGTGTATACTATATGGTATATATGTATGTGTGCGGCATTTTGAAAAAAAGGTTTTCAAAACTAGTCTTTCTGAGGCACGTATGAGGCGGTCTGACGTGTCGTTTCCTCACTGGGGATTCTTACCTTTTTTATTCTGTTGTCTATGTTAACCTTCTTTTACAGGTGACATTTTGGACGCTCAACATTTGATCTGTACCTCGATCCTAGTGAGGCACTTCTTCACTTTAGTGAGTGCCCCTCGTTCAGACTCTACTTTGTTCTGTCATAGAGCTTCACATCGGGCTACTGTTAGGATACCAGGCTACACTTTTGTATTTTGGAATTAACTCTGATGATTTTATATTTTTATTAATATTTTGATATATTGTATATATATATATATGATTTTCTTTCATTTATAAACATTTTTATAAATATTTTAAATAAATATTTGGATCTCGTACGTTGGTCACGGGCCCGACTATTGGTCGTGACAATTTTGTTGAGTACACTAAATGATTCCATTACTAAATGTTTGTACAAGTATCAAATGTAATATATTCATGGATCGCAGTCTTTGACCACTGCGAATGGTACTTACTCGAAGCATCTTGATTAAACGCTTGAAGTCTATACAATATATAAGCTTAGTAATGTTGGTTATGAGATAAATAAAGTGCACGATTGTCACGATCCTTTTTTTTACTATGACCAGTGTACGAGGCAAACCGTCTATGAAATTCTAGCCCATCTCACACAAGCATTGGAGAACAGAACTAAGACTAATCTATTAAAACATTTCAAAAACAATTAAGTTTAATAAAATAAATAAATCCAAACATAATAAAATATTTGGTAAATAATAAATCATATTTAAATATCAATAGATATACAAAATCAAACACCCTCAAATATACCGATGGAGCAACTAATAAAATAAATAACTGGGCTCGAACAAAAGGGCACTGACTACAACTCCAGAGTGCCTTACCAAATGTTAAATGCTAGTAAATCACAATCAACCAAAATCACCTGAAAATAAGAACCGAAGAGATAGACGGAAAACAAATGAGTAAGAAACCTAGTGAGGAAACGACACTCTAGATCGCCTCATACCTGCATCACAAAGACTGTTTTGAAAACAATTCAAAATATATCAAATATAGATATATAAGTATATATACATATACATGCTAAATAAAAACTAATAGTTTTGAAAAATCATTTTGAAATCCTTGCAAACAAGTTAGACAACAAACAATCACCAAATCATCTGAATGAATAAATTAAATAAAAATATTAATTTCCAAAATCTGAAATAGCCGAAATATTTTCTTCCAAAAAATATTTATTGAAGATTACATTGATTTTTCCAAAATATATTTCAGAGAAAAATATCAAAAAGGTCGACATATCCAAAGATTATATATCCAAGAAAGAACAAAAACCTTGCAAATGCATTTATGCAAACTAACCATTTTACCCAAAAAATGAAAACATTGTCAAAATCATTAATCATGCCTTGAAAACACCATGTTAGATGATAAACAGAGTTGGTAATCACTGAACATACACTCGTATTATACTAGCTCTACGCTGACTAGATGAGATCAAATAAACTAGCAACCTTAGGAGTTTAAATGGTACCCGACTCAAAAGGGCTAACAGTCGACAACCTTAGTGGCTCAAAATAGTACTATCTATCCACCTTAAGGGTCTCAACACTATAACTGACAGAAACTGATCTAGGCACATCCGCAAGCATTGTAGTCCACGTGCTCCAGTAAGATATACCCAATCAGACTACAATACAATATACTATGGGAAAATGAACAATAACACAGACTCGCTGAAATTATTATGCCCAAACAAAATATATCAAAACCAACAATCTGACATGGGACCAATATCAAAATCCAAAATCAGGATCATACGTGGACTCTACCACTAGAAACATTTGTGGAGCTCTTCCACTAAAGCATATGTGGACCTCCGCCACTAAAAACATATAGTCAAGTGTGTTAGCTAAACTCACGGGTTACCACCTACTCTGGTACCTGAGTGTTACCACCTATTCTGAAAACTGAGCTGTCATATTGGTATACCAACAGTTATGTTTACCCCCGTAACA
The DNA here is from genome assembly GCA_948243855.1 of Flueggea neowawraea. Lineage (NCBI taxonomy): Eukaryota > Viridiplantae > Streptophyta > Magnoliopsida > Malpighiales > Phyllanthaceae > Flueggea > Flueggea neowawraea. The sequence continues at coordinate 1,582 of CAODLS010821863.1, read as the reverse complement.
AAGGTGTCCCATATCAAAATATTTATTGAAAATGTATGAAAATATTTATTTAAAAATATCCGAACAAACAAAATGCCAATCAAGCGTATTATTCACCAAATGTATCAAACGTTCAACCGAAACATTTATTAGCGAAAATATGTCAAAGTACTAAACAAAGTATTTATTCCGAAAATAAATTAAATCCCAAAAATAAAACACATGTTTCACAAAATATTCTTAAATCCATATAGAACATTTTTTTTTCTAAATAGAGAATATCTTCAATTTCAAAAAACATAGGGTTTATTACCGAAACCATAATAAATATCAAAACATGATATTTATTTCAAAGACCACGAAAATTTCCAAACAAAGAATTAATTACAAAACATAAATTCTTTCAGAATCAAAGTATTATCAATATTTGAAATCCAAATAACTTTCCAAAAACATATTTCATCATTTACGGAAATTTCGAAAAATTTCATAAACAAATTCAAATCAAACAAGTCCTTATGTAGGGCAAAATTTAGGATTTCCGATCCTTTAGTAATTCCAAATCACATGTAAGGGTTCAGACACAATAAAAATAATATAGCTTTGGAAGACACATCTTATATGTCTTAAACTGTCATTTCACTCACCTGAATATCCAATCTGAATGGCCCAAAGACGTATCATTGGCGGCTGGCTAATCTCGCTGACCAAGACACATAGTTGAAACAATTTATCAAAGCAAAGTCAACGATATGATGCTGATACTGTGGCAGTACCAAAATGCACGAAAATGCAGATATAGACTTGGACCCTTCCATAACGCTCAAATCCCCATTTCGAATGAAGATCCGACATAAAAGTCCAAAATCTAACTCCAACGTAAAATTACACTTTATTCGCCGAACTCTGAAAAAATTACGGGTCAGTCCCCAAAATATTCCAAAGTTATTAATGAGTCCATAGTACTCCAAAAATCATAATTAAATCATCAGAATCCCGATAATATATGAGTTAACTCTTTAAATATACTAAATCCAATTTCAGTCCCTAAAAGGCACAATATCACTTTTAGTCCCCATGGTAAATTATCAAAATGGTCCAACTTCCGATTCAACTGATAAAAATCGATTCCGAACATCCACATTGGTCAATCTCGACATCAGGAACATGAATGTACAATTATTTCATCAAGAACAACTCAATTTTCCAAAAATTGCATAAAAATCAAACCTAACACTAGCTCTACCAAAAACTCATCAAATCTCTTGATTCAATGCTTGATTCTTGTTAATCTTAGTCCTTTCTAACATGTTCTAGCAACCCCAAGCATCCATTTCATCAGAATCATCCAAAATGTCAAACCCAATCAAATTTGGCCAAAATGAAATCTCAAGATTGAATGCATAAAATGGATGAAAAGAAGAGATTGAAACTGAAATCTTACCTCTACAGATGCTTAGGATGTTAGTTTTGTGCCCTAGCCCAATCATGTAAACATTTTTATTTCGGTTTATTTAATAATAAAGAGGCATTTCATTTCTATGAAATATTGTTTTATAAAGATAAAACTCCATGAATAGTTTATTCTTCTTTATGCCATCAA
>CAODLS010821798.1:0-10885 GCA_948243855.1 Flueggea neowawraea | reverse complement strand
AACAAATGTTTTAAATAAATGAATAAAAATAATTTTAATCTTTGAGGCTTGTATGAGAGGAGCCGAGCTTCTATAAATGGTTTACCTCATACGCCGGTCATGGTCCTGGGAACGGGTCGTGACATGATGATTTATTAATGTTTATGAAGATGTTTAGGAGCAATGTGGGTGATTGGAAACATTGGGTAATGATCGGCTCGAAAGTTCGGTATTTTTTAGAATAAACTTTAGGTTTTGATTTTTTTTGTAAATTCTGGAAAGTTGAAGCTAGATTTGTAATTTTGGAGACTTGAGCTCTAGAAATATAATTTTGGAAAAGTTAAGGTATAGATTCGTAATTTCTAGAATTTTGGAGAATAACTTGTAATTTTACAAGTTAAGGATTTAAGAGTGAATTATGAGGGTTTGCATTGCATTTGCATATCATGTCTATAGTATGACCACGGTACGACAGCCACCGACCAGTGGGGCTTGACTGGTGATCCAGCTTGAATATCCAGGTGAGTGGATAGCAGCTTCAGATACATAGGCTGTGTCTTGAAACTCCTATTATCTTTTATGATGTGCTGAACATGATTATGAAAATGGACTAATCTAAGGATTGGTTAAATGAATAAAATGATTATGTGATTTTTATAATCAACCCCATGTTTTATGAAATAGATATATATATATATATATATCTTATGATTTCAAATGATGAAATGCATGTCTACGATTTATGCTATGAAATATTATGGTTTTGTTTTCATGATACGGGACACCTATGCTACGGGATCGAAGTAGCTTTTGGTACACCAATGATATATGTATGTACTATGAAATCCCAGCTACCAGGGATGCCGGTAGCCACGTGTTCTGATCCAACACGTGAATTGTTATGATGATGGTCGAGTCCAGATCACCCATGTTATATGGTGCCATGAGCACACCCATGTTATATAGTGCCACGAGCACACCCATGATCATGGTCCGTTATCAAAGCTATATGTTTTCACTATGTAACCATGTTTTAAGAATCAAATGATTATTAAGTATGTTTTCATGCTTGCTAGATGCTTTACTTGGGAATGATTTCGAAATGACTTTTCAAAAAGCTATTACTTATAGCATGTATATGTATACGTCTATACCTGCATGTGGTATTTTAAACTGTTTTCAAAACAGTCTTTGTGAGGCATGTATGAGGCGGTCTGGAGTGTTTTCCTTCACTGGGCCCTGACCCCCTTTTCTTTCTATGTTTACTGTTGGTTTTGTTCCGCAGGTTGACTACTTTTAACTACGACGACTTTTCCGCATTTTGGATACCAGTGAGGTGTCTTTTGGTTAGTGACGCCCTTTTGATCGGGCTCTTATGTTTTTGATGTTAGAGCTCTACACCAGGATATTGTCGGGTTATTGGGTTTCCTTTATACTTTGATGTATTTTGATTTATTACGATATTCATATATATGTTTTGAATATTTTATCTATGACATATGTTTATTTTATTGTATGTTTTAAATAATAAACATTTTGATTAAATAAATATTTTAATCAAATGAATTTGGGTAGTAAGATATGAACCATGAGGCTTGTGCGATATGGGTCGGGCTCCCATAGACGGTTCGCCTCATACGCTGGTCACGGGCTCGCTACGGGTCGTGACATATATACACAGTAAATACATAGTATCGTTTGGAAACCATTTTGAAAACATTCGCAACAAAAGAAAACAACATGCACACATACATCATTTTAATATAATAATACCAGAATCAAAACATATTATCCAAGATATATGTAATATCTCGCCTGCTCTAATCGGAATCTAGTAGTATTCCGAGAAGAGTTGGAGTTTGGAGAGTGTTTGGATGTTGACCCACGTGTGTAATGCATATTTGAGGTCATCTATGTGCATAGTACTGGGTACTACGCACGCAGACGAGGCTTGAGTTTGACTGCAAATGTGCATGGGTTGGAATGTACATTGGAGGTCACCTACGTGCACAATACAGGGTACTACATACGTAGTTAGGGTCTGGGTTTCACTGTGAACGTGCTTAGGATCGTCTGTGTGTGTTGCAAAGCTTCTGGGCATGTTGATCACCGTCTGGGTGTGCACGTTGATGTCTTCTACGCACATAATAGGGGGTGGAACGCATGTAGATTGTAGATCTGGGTGCGAGGGGATTCTAGATCTATTGTCTACTCATGTTATGTGGGATGCTACCCACATAGAGCACGGTTCTACGTACGCAGAATCCCTACTGTGCACATAGATGTGTTACAGCTGGGCAGCTTTACGTGAAATGCGGCGCTTCAGCCCGTGAGTCTATAAATACCCTCCACCTAGCCTTTCTTCAGTCATAACTCATCTCAATCACCAAAGAACTCTCTCATTTATTTCTCTCCAATCTTACTTGCTTCTCTTTGCTTCTACAACAATTGTTTAGGTAAGAAACATCCATTAATCTCCCGTTTTTCTTATTTTGCTTTGCATTTGAGCGTTCTAAGGCTTCGGCCAAACTTTAAGTTTGGGTCAGATCTTTCCTTTTCTGATAGAATGGAAATTAATAGGTGTTAGATTATGTTTGTTTGAAGACTGGAGCTTGTGGGTTAAGCTTTGGTTTTGTGGGATTTAGTGTTTGAACCGAATGGGTTTCTCTAAAACTAGGGTTTTGAGTTTTGCTAAATTTCTTAGCAGATCTGGTGTAGTTTCTGATACATTTTGTTGGGTTAGAGTTATAACTACTTAGATTTGAGCTTGGCTTAGAGAAATTGATGATTTCTCCTTCTGGGTCATATAGATCAGAATCTCTAAGTAGAGATTCTTGAGGATTTTGAGTTCATTTGTTGAACTCGAGGTTGCATTGGTGTTCAGGAGGCTGATTAGAGCCAATATGGGTGTTCAGTTCCGTTGAGTACCGAAGGAATCCTAATTTGGACATATTTTTCACTTTGTAGAATTATGTCTATATTTGCATTTGCCTATCATGCATTTGGTATTACCACAGTACCACATTTTGATGTTTGAGTTGTTTGTGCTTGTACAGCTACTTGTCCTTGCCAACGAGACTGGTCACCCACTAGTGGGGCTTGACTGGTGATATTGCTTGGACTTCTAGGTGAGTGAATAGCATCTTTAGACACATTGGTTGTGGCTCGAACTCCTATTTACTAGTTTTTGATATGCTGAGAATATTCTGGAATATAGACTAATATAAGGATTGGTTGAGATAATAAATTGGTTATGTGATTTAATAATCAATAACTGTTTGAAATTTATATATATGTATTATATATATCTCTCTCTGATTTTGATGTTGGATTGCATGTTTGGGATTTTATACTATCTAATAGTATATTTTGTTTTCGATATGGGGACACCTGTGCTATGAGGCATGTAGCTTTTGGTATACCAATGATTGATATAGCCCAGCTACCAAGGTTGTCGGTAGCCATGTTGCCCTAATCAGACGCATGATTTGATATTGATAGTGGTGGGTCCTCATCATGGTTTATGGCTGGTCCACACATCTCGTGATTTATGGATGAGACCATATCACGCTTATTTAGTCCCATATCGCTTGTATATATTTTGAATATGAAACTCTGATTTGAAATCTGAGATGATTTCTATTACACCTACGTGCATGCTATTTGTTTTATTTGTGAACAAATTTCGAAACGATTTTTAAAATGCTATTACCTATATAACATGTATAGTTATATATCTATTAATATTGCATGTGGTATTTGTGAACTATTTTTAAAATAGTCTTTGTGAGGCACGTATGAGGCGCTCTGGAGTATTATTCCTCACTGGGTTTGACCCCCGATATATTTCTATCTGTGGTTGATCCTAAATTTTAGGTACACAGATTTTGGCTTCAGCAACTGATCTGCATCATGCTTACCAATGAGACGTCCTTTGGTTAGTGATACTCTTTTTGTTCAGGCTCTTTGTTTTGGGTATTAGAGTTCCGCACCGAGATGTTATTGGATTATTGGATTGCCATTTGGATTTTTATGTATTTGATTTGGTTTACTCGTAAATCTTATTTTGGGTATATAGATTGTATACATATATTATGATGATTTTATATAAATCCATTTTATATTCAATATGTTTTGAATTACAAATGTTATTAAATGTTTTTGGTAGTAATCTAATCTTTGAGGCTTATACGGGATATGTCGGGCTTCCACAGACGGTTCGCCTCGTACGCCGGTCATTTCCAAAAATAGGTCATGACAAGGGTGGTATCAGAGCCTAGGTTTCGTAAGTCTTGAGTATGTCTTGGATCAGTGTGGAACTTAGGTATCTTTGATCGAGTCAGTATGATTTGCTTCTATATACCCTTTGGTATTTGGCTCGGTACTGTGGCAATCACATGCATCTTGACATTGCATATACGGTTTGTTTTATTGTAGATATGGATCCACCTCGTGGGAGAGGTCGTGGTCGAGCTCGTGGTCAAGGCCATGTGAGGCCTAGACATCAGCCTGTTGAGGTCGTTGATGATTCTGTAGCCGATCAGCATGATGCAGCTAGTTTTCCTGAGGTCACTGCACCAACAGCTCAGCCTCAGCCATCGCTCATTGGTCCGATGGACGCTTTTGAGCGATTCACCCAGGTTCTTATTTAGGTGGAGGAGCTTTTAGTCGGTCAGGCAGCTGGAGGTCAGTCTGTTCTACCGGTTGTAGCACCATCAGTTCCTCCATCCCAGCCTGAGACAGTTGCAGCACCAGCACCTGTCGTAGTTTCAGCAGCACCTCAGCCTGATGTTGAGTCTCATCTTGCTATATTTTTGAAACTTGCTCCTCTTAGGTTTGCAGGCAAGATGGGGGAGGATCCTGAGAGTTTCACCTCTATGGTGGGATGATGTTTTGATGCGATGGATCTTGCAGATGATGCTACGAGAGTTAGGCTAGCGTTATTCTTATTGGATGATCAAGCTGTCAGATGGTGGCAGGATCAGAGATCTCACCGAGTTGCCACTTAGGAGGAGTTCAAGAGTGAGCTCACATTGTTTGTCCTTCCTCGGAATGAGAGGGATAGGAAGGCAGATCAGTTTACCCATAGTTCCACCAGGAGCCTGGTATGACAGTGACTGAGTATGAGGATAGGTTCAGAGAGTTGAACCAATATGCACCTGTTGAGGCCCGTGGTGAAAAGGCTTTGGCAAAGAAGTTTTTGAATGGGTTGCTACTATCAGGAGAATGGTAGCGACTCAAAGGTTGTCTTCAGTATCACATATATCTGAGGCTGCGAGGAGCATATAGTACCAGGATGATAGGCAACTGAGGGAGCCCAATAGGGTAAAGATTAAGGGTACATCTAGTGGTCAGCATGGTCGGGGACAGAGTGGTTTAATAGAGCGGGACATGTTGGAGGACAGAGCCAAAGATAGGGACAGGGATCCCAGAGTGCTAGTGTGGCACAATCAGCGGGACATGTTGGAGGACAGAGTTTTGTGAGCTCACGTCCACCTTGTGAGAAGTGTGGGATGAGCACTCTGGAGCTTGTGCCAAAGCGGTAGGCATCTGTTTTTATTGTAGACAGCCAGGACATAAAGTGGTTAAGTGCCCTATAAAACATGGCACAATATCACAGACAGTGCAGTCAGTGGTCGGAGGTTTAAGTACTGCTAGCACAGGGGCTGGCAGAGGCACGGCAAGATCTGGGAGTTGTAGCCAAATTTGTCAGAGTACCAGCCGTGGGCAGGACGGTCAGAGTAATTCTTCTATATAAGGGCATGCTCGAGTGTACCAGTTGACTTGTTAGGAGGCACAGACCTCCAATGCTGCAGTTACTGGTACACTTCTTATTTTTGATACTACATATGTGTTTTTTTATACTGGTGCATCTCATTTATTCATCACTCCACAGTTTGTTTAGCGTTCGAGATTAGTGTTACGTCAGTTGGAGAAGTTGCTAGAGGTTTCATCACCTTAGGCAGCAAGTTATTGACTGATTCTGGAGTTCAAAATTGTGTGATTGCATTTGATGGCATGAGTTGGTAGCTGATCTCATTTTATTAGATGTGGGGGAATTTGATGTCATCCTTGGTATGGATTGACTTTCAGAATGACATGCTACATTGGATTGTTTTGCCAAGAGGGTATGTTTTCGACCGCCTAGTTATACTGAGTTTTGCTATCAGGGAGAGCGAGATAGTGTTGCTCTAGGTTATTTGTCAGCCGCTAGGGCGGAGAGGATGATACGCCGAGATTGCGAGGCGTATTTGACTTTTGTTTTGACTGAGTCTGCAAGACCAGAGTTGAGAGTGGAAGAGGTACCGATAGCTTGAGAGTTTTCGGATGTGTTTCTGAATGAGTTACCGGGACTTCCACCTCGTACGCTGGTCATGATTTCGGAAACGAGTCGTGACAAAAACAGTAATTTAGATCTTTAGTTAACAATATATTCGATGTTTTTTGTTTTTACAAAAGAGTAATTTAGAACTTTAATTAAGGGTATATTCAGCTTTTTTTTGTTTTTAGCATCCATGTTTTTTGATATAGTATAAATGAAAAGTTAGTTTTATGTTTCATTTTTTGAAATAACTATTGTTTGTTTTTAATTTAAAGTAAAATAACTTTTGTTTAATTTGAGATTTCGGGTTTGATTTCATATTAAATCCAGAATGTTTTGCAAGAAATGAACTAATTTGAGTGTAAAGGTGTGATAAAACTGATTACATGATGTCCGTACCATTAAAATTAAACAATAGAAACCGTAGTATAATTTATCTCTTATTCTCCAATGTGACGATCAATATTTTTCAGTCTTATAAACATTAATCTTACAATTCGGTATTCCAAATTTAAACTTAGCATCTGTAATCACCGATATGCTAAATAGAGTGACAAAAACTCCATATTCATCTTTTCTTCATTAAAAATTTTAATTAATGAAAACAGAATCCTTCTACCGTACATGTCAAGGCAATTTCATTCAAGTTTTTCCTCCCCTGGAACCATTTCCCCCTCCACCTCTCCTCCATGAGCTTCAATTACATGGCACCCTAATGGAATTACCAACTTGGTTTGCCTCAACGACGAATCTCACCTCTTTAATTTTAATTTCTTCAAATTTAAGTGAGAATCCATCTACTATCCTTCAATATCTTCCCAAGTTGACACATCTTCATTTGTACTATGCTTACAATGCAAAACTCATTGGTATAGACTTCTGCAGTGTAGAGAGTTTCCCTAAACTAGAAACTTGAATATTCAATCAGACAATCTAGTGGAGTGGATTGAAATTGTGGTTGGAGCTTTTCCATGTTTAACATCACTTGAACTTCAGTATTGCCTGAAGGTCTACAAAATAATTCCACTCTTCAAGAATTAAGCATAAGACTTGCACATGAAGTTCTTCCTTGCACTATTATCTTTTAATTAATATAAATATCATTTTTATCTTCTTAACTCTAGTTAATTATCCCGATTGCACATTGTTCGCCTTATTGAGGTAAAACTCCTAATTTATTAGGCAACACCGAACCCTTTATCTTTTCATTTTTAGATTCTCTTGTCAATCTCAAATTGACTCTTCAAGGAAGAACTACGCAACACATTTTCACATTTTGAATTGGAGACTCTTCGAGGAAGAAATCAAGAACGCAACACATTCTGGATTAGATTTTATGTTAAAATCCAGGATGCTTTGTATGAGAATGAACTAAATTTAATGTAAAAGTGGGAGAACTTATTATATGATGCTCTTACCATTAAAAATAGTAGAATTTTTTGTCTTTTAGCTTTTTGTTTGGGGACTTTAAGGGGAGAGCAAAAGAAGCTAATGGAGGAGAGAATGTGGGAAGGAATTAAAAACAAATGAAAAATAATACATTTTTTTTTGGATAATTACTACGGAACCCCAAGTTTTGATGTAACCTCTAATTCGTCTTTCATTTATTGAAACCAAACTATTTTGCTCCTTTGTTTATTATTATTATTATTTTAAGAAAATGACCATCTCATTCATCATCTAGATCAATCTGAGTTAGATTGATCTAGATAATGTATGAGGTATATATTACAAATTAGGTTGGACTAGTATATATATAATGAGATGAATATTGTTATTGACAATTTGTTGGGGCATATCACCCCTAATATCCTAGTATATGTTTATTTATAAGATGTGAAGGAATAAATCAGACTTCATCAAAACTAGAGGCTAATAAACAGACAAATTTGCCTCTTTGTTTAATCGATCTGTTTGGTACATTTACCAGTTGGTAACAAAAAGATAATTTTGCCCTCTTTATTTTTTGTCCAATTTGAGCTACGTCTACTACTCGCATTTCGTTGATGAAATTTAAATGTCGTGATAAGAATTTTTTTCTAATAGAATAAAGAAGGAGAGGAGCAATCAATGGTAATGTACTCTCGTTGAGTGTGACCATGTTAATCATTCATTGCAATAGAAACTGAGACTAGAGAGAACCAAGTCTTCTCACCGTAGCCTCAACCAATTAAGTGAAGTGAAAGGACTGAACTAAGGACCCGAAATCCATTTCTGAACCAGGGTGTATATGCTTTTAGGAATCAATCTCTTTTAAACTTGAACTTAGGTCATTACAAGGCTCAAGTGGCACTTGAATTACTCAGTTACTACTCGTTATGTTGACATGATAAGAATTTATACATTGTGCGTATAATAACCTCCATAAAACATTTTGGTAACCTGAAAAATCCATGCCAATGTTCTTCTTATTCCTTAAATTATATATAGTTCGAGTTCAGCCACTAAATATCATCATCACTTCCGGCTGCAATATGGGAAGATTATGTCGTCCGTCTTCTTCTTTTTTCTCTTTCAAGAAAAACAAGTCGGCTTATTTATTTTGTATATGTAACTTCAAAACAGCACTGCATGAGAGCTCTAGTTACTGAAATGACCGGATCATCAGTACCTAAATGTGTCTAGACGACTATAACAAATTCATCAATTGGTTAATCGAGTAGATGTGGCAATCAAGTAGCTGCTTCATATCCTTAATTAATTGTAGCAGTACTATCATCACTTCATTTTATTCTTCATTTAAACCTTATTCTTCACATTTTAATTTGTAAAGTAGCTTTACATGAAAAAACTAGAAAATAAATTCTTTTAATCTCTTTTACAATAGAGTTGAAAGAAACAGAGTCATTCATTCTGATAGTATGGACCTATTATTCACTGTCCTGTCAATTCAATGTATCACAAAGCAAAACCATCGCTGGTTAGACAAACTTGAATAGGCTCGTGGAAAACATTCTTTAAGGAAAAATCTTCAAAAAAAAACATTTTGGTCATTTTTTCTGATTTATGATAACTTTTTCAAATATAAATCAAAGAAATATAATTTTAACAATCAGCAAAAAATGCATTTACGATATAACCAAAAATGACTTTTTAGTTCTAAAAATAGAAATTTATTTTACCTTTGCATTTTCCCTTATCATTTTATCTTCGCTTATATCATTTCAAATTATTAGATCATCGACCTATTACTACCCTCGAATCACCGATTACTAGACCATTGAGCCAACGCTACCTCCAACTACTCTCAAGACATAATGTCTCACCAACACTTACAAACCATATGACTAAAATGTCGATATTTACAATAATAAAATTATTATTCTATTGTCATCCAAATGCTGGAAAAAAAATAATTACATTTTTGTATTATTGTATATTAATCAAACAACAAAATGTAATAAGTTTAAAATCTATATTGGAGGCATTAGCGATAAGAAAACGTTTAGGTGGTTGAAGGATTGAAACGAAATCTGCAATATTCAAGTCGTTAACAATGCAATGAACCATAAATAATTGGTAGAACTAACTTTGATTTGATGGTTATGGATTACAAAATGTTGTTGACAACTCTGAATAATGTTCAGAATTTATTTTTCTATTATATTTCATTCTTTAACATAGACCATAAGTAAATTTAATGTCAAATTCAATTTATTTGATGTCACTTTCCTCCGGATTCTATTTTTGCGATTTTGGCAATTGATTTGAATTAACAAAATTCTCACTTTAATTGCAAAGAACTATTTTCTTTTTTCCAATTTATATTTTTTGCACATGGAGCCTAAATATCCTCTTACAAGCATTGTCTCCAGGGCTCTAACTAAGAACTCGAAGAAACAAAGTGTCTAATTGTTAAGGTTGGTAGAGGAAGTGCATGTGATAATAAATCAATATATATATAATAGTTATAGCATTTTTCGTAGTTATTGACAAATGACATTTTCTTTTGATGACAAGTAATACTTTTTTTTAATGACAAACGACTCTTTGTTTTTTTACCACTTGGCTTTTTATTAGAATATAATTATTTTTATTGAAATAAAGTTATTTATTATTAAATTATTGTTGTGGATAATAAATTTCTTGTCTCTTCTTTACAACCTATTTATTCAATTGCTTACTAATTTTTGTAGTTAATAACTCTTAATAAATAATTTATATTTTTAAAGAATCATTAATAAGAATAGTATTGTAAATTAGTATCATATTTAATAAACTTAAATCATTTTTTAATATGTATATTATAACTTTAAAAAAATTTTTTTACAAAAAGGAAGGAGAAAATTGATAATTTCTTTCTTTGAATAATTCTGTGATGTTAGTTGTTAAGTTATACGTTATAACTTTTGACAATAATAGAGAATTGATTACGACATTCATTATACACTAACAAGTGAAGTTTTTTTTCCCTCTTTGTTCAGTTTTAATAATCTAATCTCTCACTTTAATATATATATTTAAGGAAAAATATTTAAAGTTAGAGAATTTTCTTAAATTTTGGACAAGTGTCTATTTAATTAATTGCCAAGTGACATGTTAATGATAAATTTACTTATGACTATATTCAATATTAATCAATAT
>CAODLS010821793.1:0-21237 GCA_948243855.1 Flueggea neowawraea | reverse complement strand
ACAAAATAATCTAGCTTAAAATGGTCTATCATAATGTAAAGCTTGTTAAAATTCAGAAATAATGTATGCTTAAAATGGTCTACTTATTTGATAGTTAAATTTTATTAATAAAATAATTAGGTTGAGAGTGAGATATGGAGTTTTGTTGGATGAACATAAAATTTAAGATAAATAATGATGAAAAGTAATAAAATACAATTATTTAAAGAGTCTAATGGGAATTATTGTTGGACATGCTTTAATGAAAGGTATATTTGAAAATAAATTGAAATAAATTTTTAATTCTTCATTTGTTCCAAACAGTATTTTAAAAAATTCAATTGAATTCTATATTTTAAATAATAATATACTAAACAAAAAAATTCATTTATAAATAAATTTTATGTAAAATTTATTTACAAATAAATTTTAAATTTTAGATTCACTTGTTCTAAATAAAACCATAATGTTTTTGGAGTGAAATTGTTACTGCTTTCAACATCAAGATGCGGTTCAAGAATCATTAGGCTCTTCACTTATGACATTTTGACTTCAATAAGAAATCTACCTTGCAAGATGTTTTCCAATTGCGTCACGTTTCTTACAATCTTGTCATCGTTGAACATAATTGAATAGTTTTGTGTTTTCCGAATCATTTTCTTTTGGCAGTATAATCGTTGAAAAGCTCTTTTGCCATATTGGCTCTTCAGTACTATGGTGCAGATTCAGAACAAGTATGAAGCATTTCAGCCTATATCCCCAATTTCCTTTTCTTTTTTTTGGTTCAATCACCCAGAATCCCGAAGGGCGGCAAAGATCTCCCTCAAGAGTTTTAAGGTAGCAGCGCACCCAAAGCTCAAACTCGAGACATCTAGTTAAGCTGGAATAATTTCCTATTTTAAGGTTAAAGAAGTTCATTTTTACAACTATAAAGCATTTCATTTACCTCTTCTTCTTTCAGAACAGGTGCGTGCCAGGGTAAAATAACAAGCAGGTTAATTATGTGTGTCCACCTGATATTGCTCCAAAAAAGAAGTGTCCCCTCCATAGCTCTATTCAAGTCGAAAAGTCTGCGGCTTCATGCTCCGTAGTAGTTTCGTCTCTGCATAAGTCAGACCCGAATTTCTTGTTCATCCCATTGTTAAAACGCAAGGTAATCAACAGAATAACCTTCTTCGCTGCAACAAAGGAACACCCGTCAATGTAATGTCTATCATCAACCCATTGGATCATAAAAATTAAATTTTAACACAGAAAATAATTCGGCATCACCATAGCAGCAGTAATACTCAGTGTAGATGTTGAGAAATATTCTCGGTTAATATATTCCTCCTAGAAATTAGCTAAATCTGATTAGGAAATATTATCTCCCATGTACAACTATTATTTCCTATATTAGCATACTGTATAGACTATATATATGTACTTATGAGAAAAGAAAAGACATGGCAATTAACCATTCTGTTCAGGCACCTATTTCTGCATGGTATCAGAGCCAACCTTGAATAGAACTGAAACCCTAACCGCACCTTAAAACTTTATCAACTGCAATGGTTTCTAAAATTACAGAAACATCTAGTCATACACCTGCTTATACTCAAAACCCTACTTCTGATTTCCAATCTATTTAGACCACATCTGTACATCTAAATGGAGCTACAAAACCTACTGAAAATGAAGTGACATCTGAAAATCTGAGTCAGAAGCAAAGTAATCGGATCCTTACAATCCTAAACCCAAAGACTGACTCTGTAAGTATTTTCAATGTTTCTATTGCACAAACAGGAAGTGATTCTAGCACCTCTAAAGCTTTTTCGTGCTCACTTCCCTACTCTTCTGGCCCCTGGATTATTGATTCAGGAGCTTCTGGTCATATGACTTGTCAATCCTATTTTTTCCATACTTATACTTCTTATTCAGGACATGAAAAAATCCGTATAGCTGATGGTTCCTTCTCTACCATTGCTGGGAAAGGTTTGATCCACCTTTCTTCTAATATTGCTCTTAAATTCGTCTTACATGTACCTAAACTAGCTTGTAATCTATTGTCTGTAAGCAAACTAGCTCAAGATTCGAATTGCACTGTCACTTTCTTTGGCTCTCATTGTATTTTCCAAGAGTAGGATACAAGGAGGATGATTGGCAATGCTAAATTGGTAGACGAACTCTATTATTTTATTGAAGACTTGTAGAATAAAGGAGCTCAATGATTGAGTGGTATCTGTTCTACCTCTGTTAAAGACGATGTGTTGCTATGGTACTCTAGATTAGGACATCCTAGTTTTTTTTATTTAAAGAAATTAGTGCCTAATTTGTTTTCTTCTATTGATATTTCAACTCTTAAATGTGAGCATTGCATTTTGTCTAAAAGTCATTAAAATGTCTATCCTCCTAAACCTTACACTCATTCTAAACTTTTTTATATGATCCATAGTGATGTTTGGAGACCCTCCAGTGTTAAAACTATTTCTGGAAAACGATGGTTTGTAACATTCGTAGATGACCATACAAGGGTTTTTGGGTGCATTTGTTGCGTGAAAAATCAAAAGTTGCTAACATTTTTAAAACTTTTTACAATTTGATTGAAACTCGGTTGTAGTCTAAGATCCATATTTTACATTTCGATAATGGAACTAAGTATTTTAAAACTGTTCTGCATGATTTTTTGAAAGAATAAGGACTAATGCATCAATCCTCGTGTGTTGATACCCCTCAACAAAATAGAATTGCTGAAAGAAAAAATCGACATTTGATAGAGGTCTCTAGGGCATTAATGTTTAAAATGAATGTTCCAAAGTACTTATGGGGTGAAGCAGTTTTAACCGCTACTTATCTTATCAATACAATGTCTAGTAGTGTTTTAAACTTTAGTACTCGTGCATGTTTTAAAAGATTTATTTCCTCACATAAGGCTTTACTCAGATCTCACTCTAAAAGTTTTTTGTTACACTGTATTTGTTCATAAGTCCAAAGTGATGTCCAAATTTGATCCTAAAGCAGAAAAGTGTGTTCTTGTCAGTTATGCACCATCTCAGAAAGGTTATAAATGCTATAATCCCCACACTAAAAAACTTTTGTATCTTTAGTGAGGAAGAGAAGATTTTTTGGTCCACTCCTTTACCTAATGCTATTTTAGAAAATGAAAACTGTAAGGAAATAGATGCTCCAATTTTGTCCAACATCACAAATTCAATAACACTTGGAGAAATACTACAGACTTGTTCAAAAGAACAAAATAAAGAGCTTCGAGTTTATACTAAGAGGACAACTCAACAAAAGAATAGAGTTTCATCTGCTCCAAAACCTCAAGAACACTCAAACTCCTCGGATAATGCTGCTAAAAATAGTTCTAATCCAGGTATTTCATCCAACACCCTTCCACTCATAATACCTGATATTGACCAATCTAATACCTATGATCAGTCTGAGTCTATTAATGATCTTTCTGCTGAGTTGTATTTGCCCATAGCTCTTAGAAAAGGAAAGAGATCTTGCACTAATTACCCTATTTCCAATCATCTTTCTTATGGTAAACTATCTCAGAGTCAGCTCTTTCATTTCTAAGGTCACTAATGTGTTTGTGCCAAAGAACATTGAGGAAACACGTGCAGATCCAAACTGGAGGTTAGCAGTTATGGAAGAAATCAAAGCTCTTAATAAGAATGGCACATGGGAGTTAGTTGATGCACCTAGAGGGAAGAAACTAGTCGGGTGTAAATGGATATTCACTGTAAAATTCAGATCTGATGGGAGTGTAAAGAGATTGAAAGCAAGGTTGGTGGCTAAAGTTTTTACTCAAACCTATAGTATAGACTACCAAGAAACCTTTGCACCAGTAGCAAAGATGAATACAATAAGAATTCTACTATCTTTGGCTGCAAATTTTGATTGGTCACTACATCAACTTGACATCAACAATGCATTCTTGAATGGAGATCTTGAAGAGGAAGTGTATATGAGTCTACCCCTTGGATTTGTGAAAGCCTATGGTGAGAATAAAGTGTGCAGATTAAGGAAGTCCCTATACGGTTTGAAGCAGCCCTCTAAAGCGTGGTTTGACAGATTCGAAAAGGCACTGAAAAGCTATGAATATCAACAAAGCCAAGCAAATCACACTATGTTCTACAAGAAATTTGGAAATGGTAAACTATCTATTCTCATTGTATATGTAGATGATATCATAATAATAGGGGATGATAGCGAAGAAATCCAGACATTGAAGAAACAATTGGCTCAAGAATTTGACACTAAAGACCTTGGAAGGCTAAAATATTTCCTAGGGATGGAGGTTGCAAGATCACGAGAAAGGATATTTGTTAATCAAAGAAAGTATATCATTGACTTATTACATGAAACTGGAATGTTATGATGTAAACCAGCAAACACTCCTGTTGAACCCAGCGTCAAATTGAAATCAGCTGAGGTTGAAAAAGTTGTTGACACAGAGAGATTCCAGAGACTAGTAGGGAGGTTGATATATTTGTCTCACACTAGGCCAGATATTGCCTTTGTTGTGACCTTCGTAAGTCAGTTTATGCATGCACCAAGTCAAGAACACTTCGCTGCAGTTTACAAAATCTTAAGATACTTAAAGGGGACACCTATACAAGGACTAATGTTTTGAAAAAAGAGCAGTGTACAAGTAGAAGTGTATACTGATGCTGATTGGGCTAAAAACAAAGTTGACAGACGATCAATTTCAGGTTATTGCACATTTGTTGGAGGAAATTTGGTGACCTGGAGAAGCAAAAAGCAAAATGTTGTAGCTAGAAGTAGTGTCGAGGCTGAGTTCAAATCACTAGCTCATGGTATTTGTGAGGCTCTTTGGATAGAAAAAGTATTAGGAGAGCTAGGAATTCCTATATCTAAACTTATGAAGGTCTATAAGCAGCAATATCCATTGCTCATAATCCAGTTCTACATGACCGGACTAAACATATAGAAGTTGACAGACATTTCATAAAAGAGAAGATTGAAAGTGGGAAAATCTATCTACCCTACATCCCTACAACTCAACAAATAGATGATATTTTGACCAAAGGTCTTGACACAAAACAATTAAAGTTTCCAATTGGCACGCTAGCCATGGAAGATATTTTCCAACCAGCTTGAGGGGGAGTGTTGAGAAATATTATCGATTAATATTTTCCTCCTAGAAATTAGCTAAATCTAATTAGGAAATATTCTCTCTCATGTACAACTATTATTTTCTATATTAGCATACTGTATAAGACTATATATATGTAACTAGGAGAAGAGAAAAGACATGGCAATTAACTATTCTGTTCAAGTACCTATTTCTGCAATAGAAAATTAAGATGAGTTGGCACAAAATACTTCGATTGGGTCAATAGAAACGATAGATGATTAATTTATCTAACAACCCATTGAGATTTCAAAAGCCTTCGTAACACTCATAAGGACTTCATATTTTGCGATGAAGATAAATTGGAAGAATCATCTGCAGGTTTAGAGCTTATGACATTGATATAGAGAAAGAAACAGGCAATTACTTACATGACATTTAGACTCGCATAACTTGTCTAGCAAATCATCAATCTCAAGTTGCTTCACCAATGTAGCATGCAAAACCTGAAGCATGACATCTTATAAGTACAAATAAACTCATACCGCTTATTCTCACAACAAAAATGGCCAGTTGGAAATTCTAATTGGCTTCAAAATTCAGAACTCAGAACATAAAAATGAAACAGACCCCATCCATTATCTGTTATGTCCGACTCTATAACATCTAAATGGTGAAGTACTTACTCTTTTTGTTTTCTCAAGATCAAACTCCACACATTTGATTCTCTCAAGAGATTCAGCGATCATTCTCTCCTTTTCCAATGGAATCCCTGCAGGCTTTTTTTTGAGATCCTCACATACTTTCTCAAGTCTCTGAAGACGCTCTAGACAAGGTTGAATCTTGTCTTCACTCACAGCTTCAACAGCCCTTGTCTGACTATCAGCGTTATTTTCAACCAAATTAGATGGATGAATGTTGTTGGTCTGCCTTCTCCAAAATTCCAACGGTAAACTACAGAAAAATGCAACCAGTTTGACCACAAAAGATATCAATGTTCTTATTGTATATGGAATATTCCTTTTTCCAATTTTCTCCTTGAAAAATTCAATCCAATGGGTCAATGGATTTCCTGAAAGAAGACATAAATGTAATTTAAACCCCAGCAGTAAAGGCCCCTAACATCAGAATTTAGAGAAATATGAAGTGTCTGTTTGTGAGGATCTCCAAAATTACATTGATCAGGAACCATGTAACTTACTACCTATAGATCAATTCATATCAACAATCAAATTTAGTATAGTCAAGTGAGCCACAAATGTTAATTAATTTAAAAGATAAAAGGAGAAAGAAGTTTCAAAGTTAGCAGAAGCAAGAGAAAATGCCTTCTAGATTTGGTGTCACTCCATAATGACTGTTATCAAAACCATCACAATTGAGCAATTGATCCTCAGATTGCCTCACTCCTGGGCTGCGTTCAACGGCTTTCTCAACTGTAGAAAAGTTATCATCACAACTGTAGTAGGCATTTGGATCTGATGCCCTGACCTGCAAAAATCAAAAGTTAAACACAACTGAGAAGTATGGAAACAGAAATACAGAAATGCCAAAGTTAACTGTGCAAATTTTACAAGTTCTATAGCTTACTTCTTCACAAACAGGAGCCAAACAAGGAATTGCAGAACTCCAACCAGTTGGAGGAGGAGGAGGATCGTCAATATCTGAACCTGACTCTGCTGTAAGTGTGTTATTGCTTCCCTGAAGAACCAACATGACATGTATGTAAGAACAAGATCTGGTGAGGAAAATAAGCTACTTGTCACAAGATTGAGACTTGCCTTTTGTGGCCTTATCCGAATATATATATCACTCTTTTGCTGGTTAATAGAAATTCTGGTGATTTGCCTCACAAAGGATCCCTCGGCATTATGTACAAGCTGTAAAGTACAAGACAAATGTAATTTCAAGTTGAAAGAAGTGAACACAGAGATTATATCTTCACTTGAATTCTTGAGTAACTCAACAATTTCAAAGATATTCTTGAAAAAGAAATTAACAAGAAACACTTTCATAGTTAAGCAACCTACCTTCATGATTTCAGGATCATTCCATGGACCTTTATTAGATCTAAGGCACCCTCCCTCAGCTGAGCAAGTGCAAGAACCACCCAAGAAGTCCGGCAATTGACTGGAAAGAAACGAAGCAATCATAAAAGTTATAGGAGTGAAGTGACTTAGAATTCTACCAAACTAAATAATAGCTAACCTTGAGTCAATAACTTCCAGAAGCTTAGACAAGGATTTAGGCTCCAAAACCTGCAATTTGAGGAACAAGAAATTAATTATAGTAAGTCAAGCTCACAGGAAATGATGGTGGAACTATACACTTGCAAATATTCACCTGTATCTTTGCAATAGTTTTTGCATCCAGAAATTTCTGCACAGTAGGCCAAAGCATCTTCTTAAAGCCAGGACCAGCATTAACAACAAACATGCAATGCAACGTCTGTAAAAGTTTATGAGAACAATAAGAAACCAACTAACATGGAAAAAAATGTGACACTATCTGACAGTTACCTCAGGATAATAACTGTTATCTATCTTCATCATGGCAGACAAGAGATTAGCAGCAGTCCGAGTAAAATTCTTAATTCCCTGTTTTTCCCAAACAACAGAAATGATAATCACCACTTCAACATATTTTCATTTCACAAATAACAAAACAGCAGTGCATGATGATAGAAAGAAAAATGCGTACATCATCCCAATTAGTACCCAAAGGAATCATTAATCCTTTCCCAATATATTAAACACATAAAATCCGAACAGAAATATCTGTTTTCATCATACAAAGTTCTGCTGGGACATTTGGTAGTCATAGACTCTATTTTGATGAAGAAATAATATAATTTCACAATGCTAGGGATGCAGCATTCAACATACCAAGCCCTGCACATCCAGTATTGTTGTTGTGGAGCATATCTGACGCTTTGCAGTAATCGAACATGCTGGAAATTTCTCTAGTAGAGCTCTCTCAAACTCTTGTACATGATACTTCAAATAGCGTTCCATGGTTGTAATGCGCATCAACCTACTAGGATGAGCTTTTCCAAGCCTCTCAATGTATACTGGTCGGCCTTCTTTGTCAACTCCATGGTATCCCTGAGGATAATATTGCAATACTTCTTCCAACTCTTCAAACTCAAAATCCTGTGCATTGACTAGAACCTCAGCATACTGCTACACTTAAACCATACAAGACAAACAACATAGAGATGCGAAACACAATTTACACTCTTAATTATAATCAGAAAATAAATGCTAGAGAAGTTTTTGCCAAATTGATTTTAAACACACATGCAGCTTCAAGTTTTCCATTAATTGATTATTTTTCTTATTTCATACACTCTAAGAAGTTTATGGAGAAATTTTTCCACCTTTTAACGGAATGAAGTTTTGTTCTAAGCCAATCAATTGCAGCATAGTTAGAGGCAAAAAATTTCATTACCTCCAATATGCTATCGGTCCCATATTGTTTCCTCCAGATGAGCATTTCTTCCCACATCTGGATTGTCTTCTCAATGTCAAAGTCTCTAGCTTTCAAAAATCTACAACATTAAAATAGTGACATCAATAAGTAGACACACTTCATTAGGACGTTTGAATTAGTGAACCAAAGCAACTAAACTCATAAAATGGATATAATAGATTGACCTTAACAGAGTATGATAATCATCATGTCTTTGAGGCAATAAATCTCTTTCAAAAAGCTTTTGACGCAATTCCTGAACAGCACTCTCCTCTTTAGCATCCCTAACATCCTCAATCGAAACCGAAGAAACCCTGTAATCCATTTTCCTTTTCCCTCTCTTCTTAAGAGAATGAGTAAACTTATTTGAAGCATTTATAGCCTTCTTCTTCAGAGACCCAATTTTTGACCGCCTTCTCTCATCTTCCGAGTTCTCAAAATCAGATCTTCTTTCCCTAAGCTCATCATTAACCACAATTCCTTCCACGCCTTCATCTCAAAATATCAACATATCACTTTTAAGCTACACATTACATAAAACACAGCTAAAATATAAAATCCATTTTCCCATTATCATACCTGACATCTTACTGAGCTGCAAATTCAAAACTCTAATTCTTTCCAGACACTCCGAGCAGGTACATCCCGATCACAACTGCCCAGAAACAGAAAGAAAAATTGATATACAGAACAAAAATATAAACACATTAAAATTTCAAGTGATTTTTATGGATTCAACTTGGTTGCATGTGGAGTGCAATAAATACTGTTATTATTAATTCACTTTCTATCATTACTACTATACTCCTCTCTAATTTACTTCTCCCTCCAAATTCACGCAACTTCAGAAGAATTCACAAGAATCACAAGACTTATCCACTCCTACTCACAACCTTCACGTTTCTTATAACTGAAAATTCTATACAAAGCAATGGATCTGAATCATCTATTTTCACAAAATAAAAAATAAAAATTTGAGAAAAAGAAGTAATAAATGAGCTCTGAACAGATGAAGTAACAAAGTAACTGTAAAAACCGTTAAAACATTAAAACAGAAACATGTAAACAAAACATCACATTTAATGGATACAGAAACTCATTAAAAGCTCCGATAACCTGAAACTCGCATTAATCTCCAACAATGGCGACGCCGATACTGTACGGATCTCCCACAAGCAGAGGTTCAAAAATAAGCAAAAAAAAAGGAAAAGAAAAACAGCGATTTTAATTGATTGGATAGTTATCAAATCAAAAACGCGACAGTGTCACAAGGAAGAGAATCTCAGCTACGCGTAGCATCGGAAAACGAAAAGCAGATGATAAGAGAATATAACCGTACTGATTTTCCGGAGAAAATGTACGATTTTTTCAGTAAAAAAAGGGGAATTACGGATCTGAAAATAATGTTTGGAGACGAAAATTTGGGGGAAAAAAAGAGTGTGAAGGTTCCAGGGAGAGCAGAGAAAGAAACAGTGGTGCTTTCCTTTGCTTTTTTGTGCTTTGCTTTGTTTTTGCTTTGCTTCTCTCTCTCTTTTGTCACCCGGTTGTGGTGGTGTGTTCTGGTGCTTCTGCTTACGTGTCATTTTTAATAATTGCTTCGGATTCGGTTTTTTGGTTTATTTGTTAGATTGAAGGGAAAATATAATTTTTTTTGTCATAGGAAGAGCGAAGAAGGACCGTGACGGTGGAATTTTTTTGCTTATTTAGAGCATCTCCCATACTAAAAATTCTTTAAAAATAAAAATTAAATAAAAAATAGTATTTTAATACATTTTTATATTTTTTATATAAAAAAATTAATATCACTAATTACTTTAAAAAATCAAATTTTATTTTATACTTTTTATGATTAATATAACTCAAATTTCAATATAATTTAAAATTTTATATTATATTTATATATAATTTTTAATTTATTTTACAAACAAAATATTAAAATTTAAAGAGTATTATTGTAGATGGTTTTTATTTTTTTGAAATTTAAGATACTTTTATATATATAAAAATATTTTTTAAAATAAAAAATATTATTAGAGATGCTCTTATACTCGTCTCATTCCAAATTAATAGGTCATTTAAATAAATATGAGTTTCAAAAAATATAATAAAATTAATTATAAATAATCATTTTTTTTAATTTTCTATTTTTTATTTAATTTTTGAGATGAATTTTTTTTATTGAGTAAGAGTTAGTTAAATGAATAAATTTTATTAAAAATAGTAGAATATTATTAAGTTATCGATCATTTGTGAAGAATAAAAATAACATTTGATCGGTAAATAATATATAAAAGAATAAAAATAGGTCTATATTTGGAGACATTAAAATAAAAAAAATGTTTATTAACAAATTAAAAAGTTATATTTGTGAATATTTTGAGAAAGAAAGAAGATGATCAAAAAAGTAATGGCGTGGCTCCGTTCATTTTTCCTCTTTTAAAGCTGCACCATGGTCTAAACTCAATGGTCCAATTTAAACTCAAGAGAATCTCTCGTGTTCCAATTCTTTCTGTTTGGTAATTAAAATGCCTAATTATTTAATTTAGCTTTCTCACTTTTTTTAATAAACTCAATGCAAAATTGATTCCTGATAAGAAATTAAGGATAATGTATGGGTCTTCCCATAATTTGTTAGATTTTAAAATTTTAGAAGACAAAAGTGATGGTTTTTTTATAAATTAATAAGAAAAAAATATTAAAGTCTCAGCCATCAAAACAGTGACCGGCCAAATTTTCCACTAAATTATTCTCACATGATGAATTTGTGTAAAGGTCTCTTTACATCTTAAGAAGCAAGAGAAATGTAGAGGTCTTTTTTAGCTTTGAAGAACAAAATACTAGTGAATTCAAACTATCAAGTCGCTTAAAGAGTTAATGTACACTAAAGAATCAAATCATTATAAATTAGGGTTGTTTATTCTTTCCAAAAATTATTCTTGTTTAATTTGTGTTGATTGGTTTGAAACTTGTTTTAAGTTTACAAAGTTAGTTCTGAAAGAGTTTTCAAAATTTGAAATTAGAATCACTCTTCTTTTTGGATTGTCATTTGGCCAACAATTTTCCTTTTAATGCAAATATTGATATCTATATCTAGACCTGTACCTATACAAAAAGGCAATTTGGGCCCAATTTGTTTTGCAAGGTGCTTCCAACTGAGTTTACCATTTTATCGATCATTTAACGTCCACACGCTCATATAGAACCGTCTTTTCTCACACAAAGCTACTGACTTGTACATATCACTCTCAATTCACACGTCTCCTCTTGCCACTTTTCTTATGCCTGCCTTCCTCTTCCCTCTTCTCCTTCGAGAGAAAGCGCTGAACCAATGGATATTGAGACATACGTATTCCTTGTGAATGGGCAACGCACATTGAGACATACGTGCTTTTGGTGACCAATGGATTTCTGACATGTCATCAGTCCCTCCCTTGTAAGGGACGCACATGCCCTACCCTTGATTGCGTTCTTGACTACTCAAATTCAACTCTTCACCCTATTTCACCATTTCCAAACACATCACTCGTGTTCATGATCGCTACCCATCATCTATTGGGTCGTTGCTCACCCGGTCTATAAAAGGCTTCGCAACAAGTTGTTTGCTTCTAACGCGATTTGACTATATTAAAAGATTTACGCAATTCAATATAGGTGCCATAAATTCAAATCTAACGTTACATAAAGAATTAAATTCAAAATAAAATGAGATTTTCCAAATTTTATGCCGTGATTAAGTATTTAATTTCGAAATTTTTTAAGACTGCCAATGGATAATAGTCATTTATGAAGATCTTTTAAGAGGGAAATTGGGGGAGAGAGAAAGTTGAAAATGTCAAATTCATGGCAAAAAGCTATAGTGAAAGAGTAGAACAAGTTAGGATTAGTGTGCCATCACATTTATGATTAAGGGAACATCCCGGTCAAACATTAAAAGCAAGTTTTCCAATAGTATTATTATTTGTGAGTTTGAAGCTTCTTTTACTCTTTCTAGAATGGTGAGCAAAATTAAAAGATACTACTTACTTACCATCGTCTTGCCTTATTATTATTTATTCCGTCGCAATTTGATAAGAATTACTTAAAAAATATAAAAATTAAAAAAATAGTTTTATTAGTTAAACATAGTTAATATCTTTTTTTCCATTTATGCCTTATAATACGTGAGTTAAGAGCTAAATTAATTCAGTCAAAGTATTACTCTTGATACATGCAATAATTATTAAGGTCTTGTGAGCTAATTTAATTTAATGGGTGTAGTAGCAATTAAAATCTTCTTTGGTTAAAAAAAAGTGATGGTAATTATTTTTCATCAAAATCAACAACTAAACTTAATTAGGGCTATATGATAACTTTGTCATAGATTATTAAAATAAAATAGAAAGTGTATTTATTTCATGGGATAACTAAAATAAAAATTATGTTTATTAAAATAAGACGTGGAGAGTATTTTTTTTATTTTATGAACAACATCAATTGTTGATAGTAGTGGGTTTTTGGGATGGCGCTTTTTAATCATTATACATATATTTTTTTTTTAAGAAATACCATTAATTATTCCTTTTTTCTTTCTACATTTTAGGGACGACTTGGGCATCCGCGGCTGATTTTTATTTACCCATTTTGTTTTGTTTTTCTGATCTTCTGGTGAAGGCCAAATAGCTAGTTAACCTAACTGTACAACATGGCAGTAGTTTGATTACCTAATTACGGTTTTCACAGAAGAATTATCCTAACTTAGGTAAATGACAGAATTGACTTTTGGAACGGAGATAATAAAACAAGAAGCCTCATGATTCCTTTTTGTTATGGATGATAATGTCATAATAATATCTTTGTGTGTATTTAATACTTCTGTAGAATGTTCACATCTTATTAGGAGCAGAATTACAATTTAAGTTTTCTAGAATACATTTTTGTTATTTTTTTCCTAGTGAATTGAACAAAATTGTAAATAGAAACAGACATTTGATGATTGTTTGAGTCACCAAACCAATTTCTCAACAATGGAAAAAAAATATGAAAGTGGAAAACATTGGCCTTAAAAATAATGACATTTTACATTTTAAAATGTTTATATTTTGCATTTTAATTTCATGACAAATGTCAATTTTTGACATTATTCAACAATTTTTAAATTGCCACAAATAGAATAAAATAAATAAAATAAAATTTTAACATCATATTAATTACCATTGTCGGTCAAAATATTAATTGCAATAAGCGTAACTGAATTTTTTTATTGTAATTTCTTTTTTATTATAAATTTTTTTAATGGATTGTAACTAATTTTACGGTGTTAATATGAATAATAAAATATGAAATTTACTATATTAAAATTATTCTCAAAATTTGATGTGTCAAATAAGTATTTTAATCTATAAAAATATATTCATATTATTCAGACAACGTCGAAGTAAAACTAGTATTGAATAGTGTGAAAGAAAAAAATTTAAATGCAATTAAAGAAATTATTAGTAGTAGTTTTAGAGACTCACAATTAGTTTCTTTTTTTTTCACCCGAAAACAATCACTTTCTATCATGATTAACTAATAAGCTAAATACTTGGAATCTTGGATACGTTATTTGAAATTGTTTAGGTCCCCTCGATTTGCGTACTTTAGGTAGTCGCCTCTGCCTTAAGACAAAGTCGGCTCTGGTAGACTTACCTTTTGTTTGTGTATATATTTTTCTATTACTACAATTTGCAAGTATACTTGTTTCTTTTAAAGTCTTTAGAGATAGAGACAAACCAACCATATAGTTGAGAGGAAGACAAAGGGAGTTTTTTTTTTTTTACAGGAAAAAAGGTAAAAGGAGGATGTAGAGTTTAACAATTGTGGAAGAAATTTGAGGACGAAAATTACCTTTTTATAAGAAAGCATATTTATATATGGTATAGAAACGCTAAGAATAGACCATCGCACGTTGTAGTTGAGTGGTTATGACGCCATTTAGAGGTGGCAATTCGAGTTGAGTTGTATTTAAATGGATAAATTTATTTATGATTTGAATTTTAAATTGATTAAACTAGTTGATTCGTTTATGACCGGAACACGTTTAACACAATTCGGACACAATATGTTTAGTAAATGAGTTACACGACCCGTTTATTATTAACAGGTCACGTGTCACATATTAACATGTTTAATTTGTTTAACACGATAAAACACGTTTAACTCGTTTAACATATTTAACACGTTTAATCTGTTTAACACGTTTAACCTATTTATAATACACAAATAAATACACAATTAAAATTAAAATAACTTCAATTAAAATAATAAATAGTTATTATAATATCCACCAACACAGTAATATTATAAATAAAGATAAATCAAATACAAAACAACTAAAATTACAATATCCATTAAAAAATTATAATTCCCAATATAAAACATAAAATAATTTTTTTTAATAAATTTAATTCAACATAAACATAACTATCATTTTTAATAATCTTCATATCTTCTTTCCTTGCACTTATATAATACAATATATATATATATATATATATATATATATATATATATATATATAATAAGAATAATAAATTAAATAATTCATAAAAGAAATTAAGTAAACGGGTTGAACCCGTTTAATCCATTTTTTTGACTGAAGTCGTTTATGGTCAACCCAAACCCGTTTAACTTCATGTCATGTAATCGGGTCGTGTCGAAAATTCTCAGCCCTAACGTCATTTGAGTTTTGTGGTGACCCACGTTAGAGGGATGGAGGGAGCGATTTCCTAGAGGAGTTTACACCTCAATTCAGGAGCGAATTTTAGGGCCCTTGGTTCAAACCTTCCACTTCACTTAGGCCATCTCCAATCCTTTACTCCAAAATGCAGTAAGTTTTACACTAAAATGTAGCCGCTACAGTAAAAGTTACCACAACCATCTTACTCTATTTTTAACACTAAATCGAATATTCCAAGTATATTCCTCTCAACACCTTTTTTTTATTATTATATAACAATTTACACTTATGTTTAATTATTTCACTTATTATTTCAACTAAAAATATATTTTGATATTTTTAATAACATATAAATATTAAACATAAATATTTTTGTAATACAATAATTAAAATAAAATAAATTTGGATAAAAATATATTCTTTTATTTATTAAAATCTATAACTACAAACACACATTAAAAGTTTTAACTACATATAAAAAGAACAACATAATATAATAATCAAAATAAAATAAATTTGGATAAAAATATATAAATCAGGACAATAATATATAAATATTGAACATAAATATTTTGATGATATTGTGAAAATATAAGGTTCTGAAAAGGTAAATACAATTCGACAGTTGATATCATGGCAAAATTCATCCAATAGTTGATTCTCAATATGCCTTTTTGATAAGGTTTTGAAAAGATAAAACCAATCGACGGTTGACATTACGACGAAATCCATCCAATGATCTTTATTGTGGCTTCAGATACTCATTATCTACATATTTATCTAATTGTTTTTCTTTTACCATCTATATAAACTGTCAATCTTCTTAGAAATCTCACCTCAACCTTCTCTCAAATCTCATCTCCACTGAATCAGTCTTTAAAATATCTATCTTCCCATAATGTCTTTGCGTGGTTCAGCCTATTCTCCTGAAGAAGACCAAATGTTATACCAAATTTATATTGATATTTCTCAAGACCCTATTACAGGGAGAAACCAATCTTCAAAAAACTTTTGGTCTCGTGTTGAAAAAACTTACAATGCTTCTAAACAAGGTGAATGAGAGCAGTGTACTCTGGGATCCCTTCAATCATGAATGCAACACATTGAAAAGGCCACTAGAAAATTGAATGGATGTATCCAACAAGTAGAGCTTTTGAATTCCAGCAGGGCATTGGAACAAGATATCGTGAGTAGCTCGAATATTTTTTGCACTTTAATTTATATACATATGAACATTTTGATTCACATTTTCAACTCATCTACAGTTAGATCGGGCAAAAATGTTGCTCAAGCAAGATCTCAACTACAAAAATGGTTTCACGTTTGACTATGCTTGGAACACAGTCAGATATTTTGAAAAATTTAAAGATGATATCAATCCACAAAGACAAGTTTCTAGTAAGTATGATGTGAACTATCTCTCATCGGAGTTAGAAAACGCCACTCCTGATTTCCAATCCGTGGAATCTCCTGGTTTGTCCGCCTTCCAAATTAATCTATATGATGATATTGGTAGTTCTTCTTCTTAACGACTTTGTGGAATGAAAAAAGTGAAAACACAAAAAAAAAGACTGATGACAAAGTTTCATTTGTTATCAAAAAACTACAAGAACAGACCTAACACCTTGTAGAAATGCTCGAGCGATCAAGCGCAGGAAGATTGGCACTCAATAAACAAAGTTCGGCTTTAAAAGAAAGAAAACAAGAAGAGTTAGCCAGAATTCGAGAAGTACAAGAAAGAAAACAAGAAACAAAGGAAAGAAACAAGAAGCAAAAGAAAGACAATAAGAAGAACTTATTTTGATGCAGGATTTGTCCACTATCAGTGATTTGAATGTTTGTGCCTATATGGAAGCTCGAAAGGCCAAAATTTTGCAAAAACGAGGACAAATTCAACAACCTCCACCTTCTGCATCGAACCCATTTGGCCATTATTTCCCTAATATTTGTGGAGATGGAACTAATTTTTTCGATTATTAAATTTTAATTTTGGCAACTTAATTTGTCTTTTTTTTTGTATTAGTTGTCTTATGTTTTTATTGCAAGTTCAACTTTATTATGGTAGATGTTAAATTTACATTGTTATGAATATGTTCAAGGTTTAATTTTGTAAAGCATATGTTTTGTAAAATATTTTATTTTTTTTCATATTTTCATTATATTTTATACTAGAATTTTACAAAAAAATTAACAGTAAATTTAATTATAATTAGTATAAATACATTGATTGATTAACTATACAAATATACCATAAACTATAACTAAAAAACTAAATGAAATGAAGAAGTATATTGATTTATTAAATAGACAAATGTACCATAAATTAAAACCAAAAAACTAAATGAAATGAAAATAGAAAGAGAAAAAAAAATGATAGCATATGGCGTGCTACAATGCTACGGCAAGGTTTGGCGTAACAAATGGAGTCCGATTGGAGTCCATTTGTCACCCCAAATTGAGCAACCAACGCCAAATTGAAGTGGGTTGCATATGGTCTTAGACCATTTCAACCCTTTACTCTAAAATACAGTAAATTTACACTAAAATATAGTAATTATAATAAAAATTATTCTACTTATCTTACTCTATTTTTAACACCAAATTGAATATTTCAAGTATAATTCTCTCTACACCTCTTTTTTTATTATTGTTCAACAATTTATACTTATATTTAGTTATTCTACTTATTCTTTCAATATAATTTAATCATACACTATTTATGAAAGATAAAATATAATTTTTAATTTTTATTATATTTTACTATAATTTAACAAAATTTAAATTAGAAATAAAATTTAATTAATAAATATATTGATTGATAATTAAAGCTAAAAACATTAGTAAAATAATAAAAAAATGAAAAAAAATAATTGAAAACAAAAAAGGGAGGAATATGGAGTAGCACTGTAGCTACTCCATCTCAAGCAAGGCACGCCAATTTAGCTTGGGTTGCAGGTAGCCTTAGCTTCTTCCCATTGTTCTGTTCAAGTCAACACAATCACCCTCGTTTCTCTCTCTCTATGTCTGTAATCATGCATTTTCTTTCCTAAATTAATGGCCATTTTTTTCCATTTCTTTTCTCATAAATATTTTTCTGTGTTGAATAATTTAAATTTTGCTGAAATATTTATCTAAATTTTGTTTTTTCTTACTTAAAGAAAACAAGAAAACGTTTATTTTATTCAAGCTGGGTAAATTTGACATCCTTTTAAAGAGTGAGGAATAGTCAATAAATAAAAAACATATAGCAGACTAATGTTCTATTTTTAAAATGGTTGCTTGTAATTAAAAAATAAAAATATATATGTAATAAATAAATAATATATAATATCTTTACTCTTAAATAATAATATAAATCTAGCCACCTAAGAATATTTTTAATGCTCTTTTTAAAAATCTAAAATTTTTTAAAAATAAAAATAAGTTTAAAAAATGTGTTCTAATAGATTTTTTATATTCTGAATATAAAGTAGAAAGTAAATATGACTAATTACTTCTGAAGAACTAAATTTACTCTTTATTTTTTATCATTAATGTGACTCAAATTTTAATATAATTTAAAACTTCTTGTCAGACAATTATATATTTATATATAATTTTTAATATATTTTACAATAAGATATTAAAAATTATAGAGTACCATTAGAATAATTTTTATTGTCACTCTTTAAAATTTTAGATACACTTTATTTATAAAAAAATATGTTTTAAAATAAAGAATACTATTGGAGATGTTCTAACATGTCATTTTCTATTGATACTATTAACTATGAATAATATTCTTTTTTTTCGTATAAGACTACAACCCAATAGTACACGGTTAATCACACACAAAAGAGAGGGTTAGGGTTTGTTTGGAATGGGTAGCATTTTATATATTTTGTGTAGTTTTTATAATGATTAATAATAATTGTATAATAAAAAAATAAAGAGAACATACGTCTTTTAAGAAAATATTAAATACGCAAAATATTAAATGTTGTATTTGTCAAATGAGCCTAGGGTTTTTAATACATGTTTTCCAATGATCATGCTATATTTAAAAAATATATCTATACAAAGATGTTTGGTTATGATAAACTGAGTGATAAATAGTATATACAAGACGGCAAATTGTAATCTCAAAGGAAAATTGTCAATCGAGTTTTAATTATTACTGTTCTATCATAGTGCTAATGGCAAATTATTACACAATGTTGATGCCAATTTATGGAAGAAACGTATTCATAACTTGCATGAACAACTATGTCCAAGCCTTTGTAAAGCAGCTTTTAGAAGAAGCAGCCATGTTATGAAGAAAAGGAGAGAAATAATGGTTAAAAAACAGAGCTGCAAATGCATCATCATCATCAAGTAGAGAAAAACATGAATATAATTAAAAATGATTAGCTATGGAGCCTTGGCATGATATGTAACCAACTACACCAAAGGATTCGAAGAATAATGCCAACTTATCCCTTCCATTTAAAATACACTAATATTATGTGTTAGGTTTTATCTGTGCAAATTTATGAACTGCTTAGGCTGGCCTAATCATTTTGTCTTCTTCTCTTTTGTCTTCCCCTTTAAAAAAGATTAGCCCTGTCAAAATTAAACCATTCACTTTCAACTTGAAAATGACTTAATTATCTTAAAGTATATCTTATTAATATTCTTTTGATAATTTATTTTATTTCCTCCTAATCAAACTCTCAATGCTTTTATCGATACTTTCGTACTGAAAATAACTCTAGTACCTAAACTTAATTATATATGTACCCACTGATTTGATAACATATCACTCTCTTGCTATTTACTGTTGCTATCTGGTAACTACTACTTAACTTACCATTTACAAACACTCCAATCTCTTCTTGAAATTCCATAAAAATTAAAAATGGATGGACAAGTAATAACAAAAAGAACACCTACTTACCCCCCCCGAGAGGTAGCCTGACGGCTGAGATATGTTGTCCCTGGTTCGCAATCATAGGTTCAAGCCTTGAGAGCGGCATAATTTCCATGTTTCTGGTTGTTGTCTTGAGTATGTGATTGAACTAAAACTGGATTGATCAGGTATAATTTGTTTGTCCTCAGTGAAGTATTACAGTGACCATATTCGTACATAGACTCAAGTCCACTGCCGAATATCAGCTATGCCTCTAAAAACATTATATAGTGGGAAGGAATTAAATCTGCAAAGTCATGCGTAATATAGATACATTACCTATTGATCGCTCCTACCTCTCCTTTTATTGTAAAAAAAAACCTACTTTTTTCCCTAGAAAAAAATAGTAAAATAGTAACCTCTGTCAAACATGAGTTCTCATAAAAAGTTTCCCTCTGCTCATACAGCCAACTCATTTTCCGTACCAATCCATGTCCATGAAAGTTTCGAGCAGAACCAAAAATTACAAATAGAAAAATATTTTACAAGAATAAATACTACCATGCAGCTCAAATTCTCCTTCAAAACTGTTGCCATGTCAGTCAAGTCTTGGGTTCAAAACTTTCTTAGTCCTCACTTTTCTTCTTTTTTTTCTCTTTCTTCTTGCTCGGCGTTTCAGATTCGTTATCCTGCTCAGAGTGCTTCCTCTTCTTTTTCTTTTTCACTCCTTCAGCATTATCAGTTTCATTTTCTAAATTATTCTCCTCTTGATGTTTCTTCTTTTTCTTTTTCTTTTTCTCTTTCTTCTCAACCTCTGGCTCTGCAGAGCCACTGCCATCAGCAGCTGGCACGATGGTTTCTTCCTCTTCACCAGACTTCTTCTTTTTCTTCTTTTCTTTTTTCTCTTTCTTTTCTTTCTTCTCTTTAGTAACTGGAACCACTTCCATTGGCTCTGCTTCACTCTTCCTCTTCTTTGGGACCATTTCATCATCCTCAGTTATTTTCGGTGTTTTCAGAACAGCATCCGCAGCAGGATTATAAGTCTGCACAAGGCCAAAGGTCAGCAAAAAATTATGCAGAATGGGATAAATAACAATTATACATCTGATAAGAAATATACCTTGGCAGGAGTTATCAATC
>CAODLS010821560.1:0-23680 GCA_948243855.1 Flueggea neowawraea | reverse complement strand
CATGATAAGTATATGATGTTTTCAGGAAAATGAAATACTACGGATAGTATTTTACCAAAGTGTATGTGTTTGCTTTTGGTGCAAACGTTTTAGAAACGTCTTTCCTGGAAATCATACTATGTATATAGTGTGTATATACGTATACCTATTGTATACTGCATGTGATAGTTTTTAAATGGTTTTTAAACCAGTCTTTGTGAGGCACGTATGAGGCAATCTAGAGCGTTATCCCTCACTCACTGGGTTGACCCATTTGTTTCTCTATGTTGTCTTGTTTCTATGATGACAGTTTGACTTAACTCAGCAATCTTCGGACATCTCCCAGCCCAGTGAGACACAGAAATATTCTTGGTTAGCAGCGCCCTTTTTGCCGGGCTACGTCTGATGTTGTAGATGCTCCATACCGATATGCTGTAGGGTTATGGAGTTTGTGTATTTAACTTTTATACACTATTTTACGATTAGATCATTTTGTATATATTTTCATATAATATATATGGAGATATTTATATATATGTTGAATATTATTTTCATATTCTTATATATGTTTTTCCGTAAATACTTTAATAAATGAATGAATAGAGCTTATGATCCTATGAGACTTGTACGAGATGAACCGGACTCTTATAGACGGTTCGCCTCGTACACCGACCATGATCCCAAAAATGGATCGTGACACGAAGTATATAACAATCAAAATCTTACAGGTCAAAACAATCTGTCAACAGGTCAACAAAAAAATCAAAATCAAAATATTAGGAAGCACTCCTTGCGTCATACGCATCAATACTTTAAGTACTAATTTG
The DNA here is from genome assembly GCA_948243855.1 of Flueggea neowawraea. NCBI lineage: Eukaryota > Viridiplantae > Streptophyta > Magnoliopsida > Malpighiales > Phyllanthaceae > Flueggea > Flueggea neowawraea. Next base: position 22,874 of record CAODLS010821560.1, on the reverse strand, counting down.
CTATCAAATCAATCTTAACATTCAAACTTCAATTTGATCAATATATGACCTCTAAAATTAAAATGTTGAGATAAAAACTATAAAATTTATTTCCAATTCTATTCAAAAAAAATTATTTTCAATTAATATTAGAAACTATTTCAATCATCATTGAGGCCTAATATTGAAGTTGATTTTTTTAAAGTAAGTTTTAAATTAACTAAAGATAATCATTTAGTTTTTGACCTTCCATAGTTTGAATAAAATTAATTTAATTTTTGATATATTTTTTGATCCATTATGTGAATTACTTCCGATTGTAAATCTAATTAATCTATAAATCTCCTTTTTAATCGATGTCAAATCCCATCCCATTTAATTTACTATTATGAATTAAATAGGATTATTTTTTTTTGCTCAAATTCATTTATTAATCAACATATAAATTCTCTCTCAGTTGACTTTTTCATCCAAGCTGCTTACTTTTTTGACACATGGCGTCCATCAAATATTTGCTTTGGAAATAATTACCAATATTTTATAGCCAATTGCATTATTTTATAATATAATTTATTGGCTTGTTTCCACGTAGGGTATAAAGAAATAATAAGAGAGCCAGTGGGATAAAACAATAATCAAGTGGGAATTATTTTTATCATGTGATTTATAAGAAGACAAATATTAGGATTAAAAAAGACAAAATCATGTTGGAGCCATAATTGATCAATATTTCATTTGATTAATTATGAATTAAAGAATGGAAATCTGATTATTTTATTTCACTTTGAGAATGATTGATGGCTGTATAATTTTATTTATTTATTTCTACTGAGATGTGGTCGTCTGATTGTCTGCTGAAATTATTCCTTCACATAAATTAATGATTTCTTATTTTGGTTGCATTATTTTGTATATGTAGGAATCCTAGATTGTGATTTTCCTCTCTTCTTTTGTTGTTTTATCTTTTGAGCCTTTCTGTTTTACAATTTTCGAAAAATAATCTACATCATGATATATTTTCAACTAAAATAGTGTTTCTCTCTCTCTCTCTCTCTTTTTGGCTAGATGTTATAGAGATTAATTATTAGGAAAAAGAAAAAGATTCCACAAACTATAGCGAATAGGCTAGAAGATTAGATAGGATCAAAAAATTTTAGAGAATAGGCTGAAAAATTAGATAGAGGAAATTACACCTGGCATTGCATTTTGTAAAATTATATATCTATAGGCTGAGTTTTTAAATTAAAGAATTATTTTTTTGTGTTTAAAAAATTTCCAATCTTTCATTTTTTTAAATTTTTTTATATAGAAGTGTCAGAGTAATAAGATTTAGTGGTCGCAACAGATCATTCTAATTAAGTTGGCACAATCTTATCGACAACTTCATGCTCTCATTCTCTGAGTTTTATTAAAAATAAATGAAAATAAAGTCAAGAATTACAACCCAAAGTCTACAAAACCAGCAAAGTTAGTTGACAAAACAAAAATTTTCGTTCCTATGGATATCATCATATAGCAATGTAGAACAAAAAGGAGCCAACGGAGTCCAGTACGTTTCTTACTTTTTATTTATACTTTTATAGCACCGACCCAAGGGCGGCCTGGCCATACCGCCTATCTGCGAATTTGTAGGTAGTTTTGTCGATTCTATTTGCTCTATTTTATCCTCCGTTTTTTTATTCTATTGTCGACCTCACTTTAGTCAAATCCTAATTCTACCATTGCACCCACCCAAGAGAATCAAGCATATGCATTGTCACTTTGTTTCGGATACAAGGGGCACACATTTTTTTTTATTATGCTTTATTCGATTTTTACTAGTTGTTTTTATTTTTTAAACATGCTAATTATGATTTTTTTATTGGTTTCATTTTTGTTTTGATATGGTCTTCAATTAAAAAAAAAACGAGGTAGAATATGTTTCTCTTCAATTTTCATGTGGTTTTTATTTGGCTAAGAAAACTAATATTTTTTTATTGGTTTCGTTTTTGTTTTTATTAGGTTTTCAATTTAAAACGAAATGAAAATTGAATAAAAACAAATTTAAAATTAAATAAGTATCGAATGAAAACCGAATAAAATAAAATGATTGTGAAACCAAACGAGAAAGAGTTCATATCTAAACTCAGAAACAAATGTCTTCTCACTTGTTCCTATCTAGACGAGAAAGATTTCATATCCAACGAGAAAGCGTTAATATCTAAATCCATTAGTGGAAAAAAAATAGGCTGATGGCAAAGATGTGTCTTCTCCCTTGTTCTTCCATCATTTTCCAAATCCTTCAACAAATTTCTGGTGTGGACTCGCTCATTTTATTTAATCTCCTACGTGGATGTATGTTAATGAAATATTGTCAGAAAACATTCAAGCTATTTTGTCTGCCACATCTTTGTTCTTTACATTCTGTCGTAATAGAAGGCCAAACCCAACTGACTCAACAAATATAAGGGACTGAACCGGTGCCGAAAAACACTGAGTTCTAAATCAGTTTTCAGCCAAAATGCTGGGATTGAATTTGAACCTTATCTCGGTAAGGGCTCTTAGTTAGTTTTCTTTTTTTCTCTTAGGCTCTGTTCGGAACAAATGAATCTAAAATTTAGAATTCATTTGCAAATGAATTCTCTTGTTTTATATGCTATTACTTAAATCGAATTCAATTGAATTTCTCAAAATCCTATTTGAAACAAATGAAGAATTGAAAATTCATTTCAATCTACTTCCAAATATACCCTTCATTACATATTAAATAATAATCCATATAGAATTCATTTGTTTATTTTTTATTATATTCTATTGATAAATTTATTTAAAATATCAAATAATTATCCAGATATGACAAAGTAAAGAAAAAATCATGATTATGAGAATATGCATATTAACTTGACATCCAAAAAAATATAAAATAACAGTATTTTGGTCCACGTGAAATATATGCATATTAACTTAATATCCAAAAAGATACCTATATCCAAAAAAATACCTATATCTAAAAAGATGTCACATAAAATACCTATATCTAAAACAATACCTATATCTAAAAAGATGTCATATAAAATACCTATATCCAAAAATATGTTATATAAAATACATAAGTTAATAAACTTAACATATATAAAATACCTAAATTAATAAACTAAACATTTAGAAATAGGAGAAGGATAATTTGCCATTAGTGATTTAGAGGATGGATAATTTTGGTATGTAAAAGTTTTTGTGGAATTCATTTGGAAATTCTATCAAATTTAATAAGAATTGGGTTAGTTATGTCTAATTCTACAGAATTACATTCATAGAATTGAATTCCTCATTTTTTTTTTATCTTCCAAACATAAAAATTTTAAATTGCAAATGAATTTTACAAAATTTTTTGGAATTCATTTATTCCAAATAAAGGGTTAATTTGGTCATTTGTGTTCGATGAAATGGCGCTATTTTGTCTAAAGTGACGTCATAAACCTTCATTTCTCATCACCCAAAGCCAACCCAATCCATTACATGAATAACCAAAATACCTGTGGATCTGAGACACTAAGCTCATCTCCGATCAACACCCTTCATTAACATTTGCTATTCAAAGAATTTATTTAAATATCTCAATAATTGAATATATCCTTTTTTTGGAAAACCGGGTTCACCCGTAACATTAAGGGGTGAAACCTGAATCCATTAATTGTGGGTTCAACTAATGAGCCTAACTAATTGTTCGTTAATTAGTTGTTGGCCTCCTAATAAAATTAGAAAAATTTCAATTAGGGTCCACACATATTAGGGTTATGTCCCTAGTGAGAGATGAAACATCAAGTCAAGAACTGAAAATACGCTATCTGCCTCTCTCTCTCTCTCTCTCTCTTTGTCATCGCCCTCTCTCTCTCAAAGGAATAATTCTTTCTTCTTCCATTGTTGAATCTTGCAACACTGATCACTAGTTAGCATCTAGGCTGCGATTTAATCAATCATTCTAGTCAATCAAACAACCATAGTTCGATAGCAAGGCTTGAATCGAGCGATCCTATTTGTGTTTGTAATCTGTTTCACTTTGAAGTTAGTACTCAAATAATCAGTTATGTACTTTATACTATAAGTTGTATAGATCATGTTTCCCTTTCATCATTCTTCCATGAAAAATCCAATTATGCAAAAAACTATATGTCGTTCCTCCAAATATATAGTAATGTACCAAGGAAACAGTTTTTGTTTTTGATAAATAGTTTTTTTTTTGAACTGAGGAATTAAAAACAAAGAATGTGATGAGGAATCCAATGATCAAAGCATGAACAAGTTAAAACAAAAAAACATATCCTTTGATGGACTAATATTCTATCTGAAGGAAACGACATACCAAGTTTCAAAATTGTATTAATTGATGAAAATAAAACCTTGCTAATTATATTATTATATGCTGATAAGGATTGTAATTGGATTCTTTATATTCATAAATTACTTCTCGATATAGAAAAGTAGGACGCTAGTCATAAGGTGTAAATGTGTCGGTATTATTCTAGTGTTTTGTCTTTGACAGAAAGACAAAATCATATATACGACTCAAATTTCGTCATGTTAGCTGACTCCTAGCATATGATAGTGAGAAATTAAAATGACTCACAATTGGTTGTGTTTAATTGATACAAGTTTTTTTTTTGCTTAAAAAATATAAAGAATGGTAAAATTTGAATACAAAAGATATTTTTCAATGGTTTAAGACTTAAAGCTATATTATTTGAATGCCAAAAATAACACGGTTTTTGCTATAATTAAGTAGTTTTGACATTTGAAATTTAAAAAAGTTTTGTCTTTACTTCCGCTCAGTATCTTTAAAATGTGAACCATCTATATTTTCAATCATACAATTACAATACAAGAAAAGTGCAAATTAGCGACGACTGGATTCTATTGCATATTAATTAGCAACGAAAATTGACAGAGGATAAAAAGAGATAGTTTAGCGACGATTTTGCGATGCCTGCTGAATTTGTTGTTAAATCGATGGCCCCTAATAGCAGGTTTTAAAATTAGTGACATCTACGAAAAGTGATCGCTGTTAGCGATGACAAGAAGTTATTGTAGCTAATTTTAGAAAAGGCAAGAACATGTATATAAGATTGTGAAATAGATATAAAATTGTTATAAGGTATGTTGTATCATGTAATTTCCATAAAAAATAGATTTATTTGGCTTGTTCCTGTCTCCTATTTAGCGTATGTGATCTTGAATGAAAATGCATGACGCCATTTCAAGAAAGCTTGAGGTAAGTATGTCCATTGAAACATTGGCCAAAAAATCTGCGATAAGTTAAAAAACTTAGTTATTTGTATTTGTATAAAAGTAAACCTGTTTACATCATAATTTTGCAATTATTGCAAAAGGGAATGAAATCATGTAAGAAGGAAAGATTGGAGCAAATCATGGAGGAGACAAAATGAAATACAAATCAAGGCCAAATGAGGAAACAAATTACAACAGATTATGGAAGTTGCAACAGATATGGAGAGCTTGTTCTTCAAGGAAAAATGTAGTAGAAAGAAGTGTTTGGAAAGCAAACCAAATTACTACAGATTAAAAATAAGGAAAGTTTCCTAAAAGGGTGGCAAAATCGTAAATATTTCCTTGAGACAATGTGAATTACACAAGTAAAAATTTGACATTGACGCACTGCAATTTAAGGAAAGTCAGAATACTATAAAGGAGGAAGGATGAACCACAGGAGAAATTAAAGAAATTCAAATGAAAATTCTTGGCTGCCAAGAACAATCTAACAGTAGAAAAAGCAAGAGAAGCCACTGCAAAAAAGACCTCTCCAACACAACAACAACACTCCCATATGGGTTAATTTATTTTTTTCTCTGTTTGTTCTTTAACTTTAGCTTCGTTTTGTTCTCTATTACATTTCTCTTTCAATCTATTGTACTCAATCTTTATTTCAATAAAACTCCTTTTTCATTTCATTATTGTGTTTTTATTATTGTTCTAAAGAAGAGAAAGACCCAAAGTAATGAGTTCGTCGTTTTACTCGTTCTCAATCGTTTGATTAGAGTCAAGATACCTAGAGCACAATTTTAATTCTTATTTCAGTTTAAGAACACCTTAATTATTTGGCACGTTCGCAATCCATGCCAAATTCACCAAAGAACGGTGTTGTTCTCCCTAGTTCTAATAAAAAAATGGGGAATGAAACCATTACCAAAATATATTGTGTAACATTTTGTTTTTTAAAAAAACAGAGGATAACAGCTGCCACAAACATTTAAAAAAAAAAATGCTAATTACCGATTCAAGGTGGCAAGTTTATCAACGGCCACTACCATCACTAAAGTTTAGCCGCGGCTACTTCAAGCCGTCGCTAATCACACATCGATTACACCTTAGGTAACGTGAATAGTGATAAATTTTTATTTAATTGGCGATGGCAGTTGGTCTCGCTAGCTACCTCTGGATTTTTTTATTGCCATATGAAAAGATTATATTATTGTATTTTTCTTAAAGGAAATTAAAACATGAGTTCTAAAATATGAGACTTATTCTTCCACAAAATAAATTAATAAAATATGCTAAAACATTTAATTGAAAGAATCTAAATGGAAAAAAGAAAGAAAGAATCTAAATGGAACCTATATTGTAATATACACGTTTAAAAAAATAACTAAGAGATCTTACGAAGATTTATCTTTTGGATATCAGTAACCAATTAATTCATCATAAAATATCATAAAAAATTATTTAAAAATATCGACCAAATGGTCAGACTCTGTACATCTTGATTTGTGGACTTCATTCCTGCCAATTTGCCCCATAAAAAAAAACACAGCAAATGGAGATACAAAGAGAGAGAAGAATATAAGCAAAAGAATGTGAAGACAAGAAGAGAGCTGTTTGCTCCTATTTTGTTGTGTTTTGTAGACACAAATATAAAAATTGGAAACCTAAAGAAGGAGAAAATGGGTAGGAGTAGAATAAAGACATTCCCTCCCAGGCAAAGATTTGGCTGTACGGACCAGACATGCCACATTCTCATCTCATTTCTCCTTAATATACTCCAAAAAATTCAACTATATATATGTTTTTTAATTATGTTCCTAACTTGCTATATGTCTCTACTTATATAGTCCATTTGGCAGCAATCGAGAATTAAGGGTTTCCTTGTTTGTTTGTTCGTTTGCAACATTGAAAAGCGGTTCAAGAGAATGTATGTCGTGGAATAAAACCTTGATTATATCGAGGAGAATAATTCCCTCATATGATATGTTACATATTATAAAATTCTTTGCTTTAATTGTTTTTTTTAATGTGGAATTGGAATGTTCTTGAAATTTTCATTCAATTGAGATGCTCTTTTGATTATTTGGTGAATTAGCCCTCTCAATAGAAAGATCAATGATAATTATATAATTTGTCCCCTAACGTTACTGTTGTTTTACCCATTGCTTTGGGCTTTACTTATATGGTTTTCTATGGATTGAAAACTTAACATCTCTCATTCTCTTATCTAAATGCTGAATAGGAATGAAAATTTAACCTCGAAATACACAACAAAATATTAACAAGAGTAGGAATAAATCGTATTAGCCTCCCAAGTTGTTGTAAACCATATCTCTCGACAATCACGCACTAGGCTCATCCACTGAGGTATTGCCCGCTCTGAGTTCATAAGCCCTCACAGTTTTGTCCTTGAAAAGACATCTCAGTGGTTTGAGGAAGAAATGTGCTTATAAGCGATCATTGATCTCGACTCTTAGGTGATGTGGGAACATAACATTACAATAGTTTCCTAGTCGTGGCTAATGGACTTGGGAACACAACTTTAGCTCGACGTCTTTTTACTCGAATTCCTATAGAAGGCGCCAATTATTGTTGTCTCGATTCAACAATGATGTCGTCTTCACCTCAGTCACGTTTTATCACCCACAAACCACACCAAAACTCTACAGAAATTCTAACTTGAGTGTCAGAGTGCTTACAAGGAACACCATCTCGTCCTCTGACCTTGTTCTTTTTATAAGTTTTATTCATGCTTACGTGATTGAGGTGAAGATGACACTATTGCTGAATCAAGGCAGCAACACAAGTAATCTACAATCTTGTTAGGATGGGAATGTGCGTAAAACTTTATCATAGCCTAGATGCCACCAAAAGACTAGAATCACATCAAGAACAATATGCGAATTAGAAGATTCTTCTCTTACTATAGAGGCCAATGGTACATTTTGAATAGAGGAGAGAGTTTTTGATCTTTGTGTTGTGTCTTAACTCATTAAGGTTTTTGTCTTTAAACCAAGCTTGTGTAAGTAGACAGCTATGAGCTTTCCTACACTAAGGAGGCTCACTCCTAATTTCATTATCATTAGGATTACAACTCCTAATATTATTTGGCCCAACTAAATACTCATTTAATTGGACTCAGGTTTTATCTATAACCTATCATAGACGAATTCACTTTTTAACAGATGTAGAAATAACACAATATACCACCTAAAAGTTTCAAAATTTTAAAAATAGAATCAATTTAACTTTAATATCCAAATTCCATCTTAAAGATGTTAATATAAATTGCCAAATTTTTGAAACTTTTAATCGCCTCTCTCCTCTGTTCCTCTCTCTCCTCACATCTATCATCAAAATTCTCTCTCTCTCTCTCTCTCTCTCTCTCTCTCTCTCTCTCATTGTTAATATCCTCCACCATTGCTCTCCCTCTCTCTCACATCTTTCGGCACCACCCTTACTTGTTGTAACCCCTAGTTTTACTCTCTCTCATCATTTTTTGACATCTCTCTCTCTCATCATCTTTCGACATCACTCTCACTTTCGAACACAACTACAAAACAGTGTGTGTAAGAGAGGGAGAGAGAGAGAGATAGACGATGATGTCAGAGTGACATGGGTGGACAAAACTCGGAGAGGCAGTTTGTGACGGCGACAAAGCATAATTATATTATTAGTCCTTGGAATTTTGTAAAATTATAATTTAGTCCTTAAGTTCAGTATTAGTCTCTAAAAGAAGCATAATTACATTATTGAACATTGAAGTATGAACCAAGTATTTTTGTGTGATAAAAGATGTATCTAATAGTTTTTTGGTATTTCTTGCAAGAGATGGGGTTTAAGAGGAGCTTAGAATTGACATAACCCTAAAATGGTTGACACGTCATGTAAAGCAGCATTATTGCTAGCTTTAAACTTGAAAAGTCTAGTTGAACTTTCAAATGCAACTTTTCTTGTTTTAAAATCTCCTTTGGATAAAATTGGGTGGATCAAAATGAAATAATAATTTTTCAGTTATTTATTATTTTTTAAGAGTTTTCAATGGACTTTATTTTAAAAATTTTGATTTTTTTTGGGTTGACCAATTATAATTTTATCTCTCTAGTACTTAACGATTGAATAAAACAATCTTCTGGTGACAAATGAATGTTATTTGGGAAGACAAAATGTCATGATTTGATCTCTACACTATACTACATATAGTTCTCCAAAAATGTTGGGATCGCCGTCACCACCACTCGCCACCTGGGAGATCCACCACTGTTTGGGAGGGCATTGTATTTATGCGCAATTTTATTGCGAGAAATAAATATGTTGTTGCTAGTACGAACATTAGCGACAAAGGTTGAGACCAAGTCCACTAATTGTCGCTATTTGGGCTGCAAATTTACGTGCTCTTGCAGATTGGTGAGAAGTTTCCCTCCATATGTAGCGCCAATGGTTGCTCACCAAAGTTGTTGCCAAATTTGGAGACTACTCCAGCATTAGCTATAATCGACGCGAAGTCTTGGCGGGAAGCTTCCCACCTGATTTGGCGACCATTTTCTGTGGTTACCATGTTAAGCATCCAATTATATGGTCACGAAATTGGTCGTCAAACAGTTAAAGTTGGAATTATCTGCCACTATTTGGCGACTATATGTATGTTAGTGGCATGACAACCCGATATTTGCCGCTAAATGGTAGACACAAACCACGTATTTGCCTGTAGTATCAGTTGTTAACTAATTAAATTTAAATTGAATTAATTAACTACGAGAAAAATATGCTTATGCAAATTTAAAGTCATATAGATTTTTCATAGAAGATCTATCAACTGCTTAAAATTTTTTAATGAATAATTTCTGATATTAACTGTATAGGACAACAAACTCAATTATTTTAAAAATTGTTAATAACACTATGAATTTTAATAAACTGTGTAGGGCTCAAAATTTTAATATTTTGCTCGGGCGATGAGGCTCGCCTATTCATATCTTCACCTTTCTCCAGTTTTAGCCAACTTTTTTTTTTGAAAAAAAGAAAGAAAGAAAAAACACAACTAATCTGAGAGGACAGGTTGTAGATATTTATGTGTGCATAATATATAGTCGAAAGATATCAAGTTGCGACATTTTTGACTCGATGCATATGGCAGCTAGAGAAGAACATGTATTTACTCAAGCCAAGAATCAAAAAGCAAAGATAAATATAATTCTAGGGAAATGGCAATCATTCCTTTGGAGACTTCATAAGGTTAGGGATCACCAAACCCTAGATTTTGATCTCTCGATAATTGTGGCATATGTTGGCCGTCTTTTTCCTCTGCTACTGTTTTTTTTTTAATTGAATCATCGGATGTTCATATATTTTTCTAATATTTAATTATTTCAAATTATAGTCGTATAAGATTTATATGGATGACCAAATTTTCTCTGTTGTGTTATTGTCTTTACATTAAAAATTCAAATTTAAAATCATTAATTAAGGAAAAAAAAAAAGAATTCATATATCATTCTACTATAATTTTTGGTGGTTTGTCAATAGGTTTATAACACTTTGATACTAGGATTGTATCTTTAATTAAATGATGGAGAATTCAATTCCTGACAAAAGTAAATAAAATTACTCATAAAAAAAATCGGTATTGGTCTTCTCACGGATCTTATGTTTTATATTTTCTCACATTTACCACATTCTCATCAAATTGATTAAAACCGTTCTAATATAAAAAAGCATATATATACATGTATAACTTGCCAAAGCAGATCATATAGTTGCATTGCTTTAACAAATACAACCACCCAGTACATGACACCATCTAATGTAATAATAATTTCTTTTAAATTATTTTGCTTCATCATGTCTTGTTGTCTTTACCATTCCGTGTAAATTTTGTTGGTCGGTGAATGTATGTATTGTACCTCTGGAATATATACTATATCTATTAATATCATCATCATATCTAGCCACCTCCAATTGACGGTGTCAAAGACATCATAGATGAAATTTTATATAATCAGTTATATACGTAATGGAGGTGTCGATATTCATAAAATAAAATGATGATTATTATATTTTTAATAGCTTGATACTAGTTTATTTGACTAAAAATTGATTAAATTATTAATATTCCTATCACAACTTAGAAATTTCATTGACTAAAAATTTATTTTTACGTATATTTCAACAATAGATTTACATTCTTTTTATGTTTTATTGGTTTCTTGACTTCCTAGAACGAAAAATAGATTATAAGAAAGAATTATTAGGTTTAGCGTCTTAACCCTAGACTATATTGACGATTTTAAACTAAATCCTGACTAACTATGTTTTGATTTTAAATTTCTCAACTAATTGTCTAGTAATTTCTCAATTTTTTTTATTCAAGTCCCTAGACTATATTGATGATTTTAAACTAAATCCTTGAACATTGAACCATTAACAATTTAAGCTTTAAGATTTTAATATGATCACACTTTCCATTTTTCTTCACGATATATAAACATTAATTTAAACAAATTTCGTAATTTTTAATTGATGACCTAAATTCGATCTAGCAAAACTGCTATATATATTTGAGAAGAACCGCATGTAGATTGGTTTGTAGGGCCAATTTTATATTTGCAAGAAAGGGGCTTATAGAAAGTTTCAGTAATATATGTTTTCTCCACAAGCTAACGTAAATGGGAATAATATAGGGAGGATTTTCTTTGCCCTAGAATGACTAAGCCGACTTATTAATTAGAGAAACTGGATTGCAAACAGAATATATGCCTTGTAGCTGAGCAATAATTAGATCATTTTGTCCTTATAACTTTTTTTAGGTAATTTATTCAATTTCTTGTTGCTCTTTAATTCCTTTTCCAGATTTTAAAATATTGCTGCCAAGGAATCGCTTATATTTTTAGTTGCTTTTGGTAATTATTCTTTTTAATTAATTACAATTCAGGAAAAGAAATTAAAAAATAATAATAGTAGACCAGTGATCAATTAATTGGCGGTTTCTTTTGTCTAGATATTTTGCTATATAGCTGTCATTAATTCTTCACCTTTTTTTATCAGGAAAAAAAATCTTGATGTGTAAAAATTTTTCATTAATTAAATCCCTCATAAATATTCAAAAAATGCAAAATTTTGATATAAAATAAATAGAAGGAATTCTCGTACGTAATATGTACATACATCCCAAAATTTATGCCTTTCTTTTCGTGAAACTTCTTATCAGAGAAATGAGTCTATTCCAGCATCAACAATGAGTCAATTTCACACGACATCAGCCGCAAGACAGTGCCGTATTTATTCCAATATGAATAATTGTTTGTTTCATAGATTTTGGTTCCTCAACCCCACCCCATAAGTAATGTTTAGACTTTAGACTCTATGTGACGTGAATTCAATCTCAGCTTTTAACTGGAAGATTTAAAAAAGAAAAAATAATTGATTTGTAACTCATTAGAATTAGAGTTAACTTTAGTATTAAGTAATCGAGAGTTTGATTTTCGATATGAATAAATAAAATGATTTATAAAAAATGAAAGATAACAATGAATAAATAAAAAGTATCATGTCATGGGAGACGGTCTAGATTGAAAGCACAATAGATAATTAAGATGAAAAAATCTTGATTAATTTGAATTTATAAGTCAATTGATTGCTGAATATATAATTTTATGATAAAATTGTCAAAATCATAATCGGCATCCAATTTTCTGCGGATTAGTTATATAGTTGCGAAAGATGACAACTCAAGGATAAATTTCTGTTTGATTTTTTTAATAAAATTATTTTCAATAGTGATATAATTTCATGCGTGACTTCAGATTACATATTGATTAGAGTCCATCGGCTAAAATATAATCAATTCTCATCTAATTGATATAGCGGCAATTATTCTACCCCTATACTACTTCTTTGTGGTTTAACTTAATAAAATTTCATCATTGATAAAAAAAGAAACAAAATTATTCTATAGACCCCATTTCTCTCAATTTATATGTAATACTTCTAAGACCCTATAGATTGAAATTCCAGCCATCTTAAGCCTGAATCTAAATGACGAAAGAAAAAAAAAATCAAAATTAGAGTTTGATATTTTGGGAAAGGACTTCGAAAAAAGAAAGACATAAGTATAATTCAAAACTTCACTTTCTATTTTACTTATTGATATGAAATTGGGCATGACCATGAGGCATGGATTGTCCATTAGCCATTCCCCAAGATACTGTGATCGTAAGAACCCTAACGCTTCCTAAGCATAATCTACCCCGACAGTAGTTTGCATGGGGCGCCGAATGCATCATGTTGTAGAAGGAAGGCACCCAGGAATTTGATCGCATCCAATAAATAACTCATATGTTACTTTACTTGACATAAAAATACAAGCTTACGTAAATCACAAAGTAATGCTATATTTAGTTGAGAAAATGATTTTTTATTTTTTGTTTCTATTTTTTTATCTATTTTTTGAGATAAAATAAAAAACAACAAAAAATTCTAATTTTTTATGAACAAATTTTTTATTTTTTTATTTCTATTTTTTAGAAAACAATGGAAAGTTTCTCAACTAAATAGCCCTTAAGTCTTTTGGTTTCTTCAGATAACGAGGATAATCTATTATTCTCTCTTTTCAAAAAATAAATTTCCTCCATAATTTTTTCTAGCACACACTAACTCAAACATCAGGGAGTATTTTTTTTTAATAACGCCCTTCTAACCCATTGTTTCTCTTGCAAGGCTATACTAAATCCTATTGGCGTTGCATACACTAAGAGAACACGTAGTTGATCTTAAAAAATGTAAACTTTCCTATTTATGTTTATTTTATTTATTAAAATAATCAAAACACTGGATGAACTTAAATCAAATACATGATAATTTGAATGTATTTCTTCCATCTCATAAACTACTAAAAGTCTCTAATTTTTTGTTTTACAAAAATTTGAATTTAAAATTTCTCTCTAGAGTAATAGGTTTATAATTTTTTTAAACTAAAGATAAATTTTTGTTAATATACAAAAAATTTATAAAATTTTCAAGTATTAAAAATTTGAATATTCACACACTTTCAAAAAGAAAAATACGATCATTATATAAAAATATCTCTCTCATAAATGTACTTTTTACTGCCCACACAATAGGTGAAAATGACCTTTTCTGTCATAAATTCTTTAAATTTCACATTTTTTTTTCTATTTCTTTATTCTCATAAAATCGGTCTTTTTTGTGTACCAAAAAAAGAAAAGAAAAGAAAAGGAAGAACTAGGCTTGTAGTTACGAACAAGTCGAACTTCGACATATCTACGTTCCATGGCCAAACTTGTGCGCCTAAAGTTATTGTAGTGCAACCCTTTTTTACTTTTCCTTTTATTATTTTCCCTCCAACCTAATAAGAATTGCTCCTCCTTTTTCTGTTCCACTTTAACAAAAAGCAAAAGCAAAGGAAAAAAAAAGGACCAGAAGAAAAGAAAAAAAATTAAAAATAAAGCAAGAAAGAGAAGTAAAAGAAAACAAAGCTATAAAGAAATAAAAGAGAGAGAGAGAGAGAGAGAGAGAGAGAGAGGTTGATAGGTAACAAAGACAAAAGTTCTTCTCAAACCTCCATGATTTAAATTCTCTCAACACCAAGACTTCAAAGTTTCCTCTTCTCTACTTAATCCACAATAACAACACCTCTCAAAACTTTCTTACAAGACCCTGTTTGGAAGCTTCAAAAAAAAAAAAAGAGCAGAAGTACTAGTGTTACTAGTGCAACAAAGCCAGCTAGCAAGAAAAAAGTTTCACAAAGAAAGTGAATCAAAAAGAAAGAACAAGAAGAAGAGGAAGTTGAGGGTTTTGTTGATCTTGAGAGCAAGAATTAAAGGGTAATCAAATGAATCGAGGTCATGTTTTGCAGAGCTCACCGGTGCAGCAGATGATGGTGGCCGGTAACCCTAATAATTGGTGGAGCATGATCAACAACATGAGGCCACCACAACCAACACATCACCATCTTCAACAACAACCCACTCCTTTTGTTTCTCCTCCTACTCTCTTCCCTCCATACACGCCTTCTTCTAACTCTTCTTCTTCTTCCTCCTCCTCCTCTTCTTCTTCATCATCTTCTAATTCCACATCCTCTTCTTCTCTCACTAACTTGCCTTCTTGGCATGAGAATCAAGACCAACTTCCTGAGTCATGGAGTCAACTTCTCTTGTAATCTTCTTCATCCTCTCTTTAATGGGTTCTTCATATTCTTTCCTTTTTCTTTTTCACTTATTTGAACCTGAAATAAGAGATATTAAATCTACAAAGCTGTATTATTTGAGTTAGACCTTATAAAAAAAAGGTTATATGTTCATGAAGTATCTTTACCATCTTTTTAGTGAATCAAATTGGCAAACTTTCATTGACAACACTACAAAAAAGTGGAGGAAAATACTCTTCAATTATGTATTATTTTAGTTAATTACGCCACGAATTAAAATAACTTTGCATTTATGTGAATAAGGTATGGGATAGGCACTTTCATGTCCTAGCTATCCAGATCTTGGAAGCATAATTTGGATCAAACAAAATTAAATACTAATCCAAATTTTTGAGATTTCAACTAACGAGCTTTCATGATGTGTAACTTAATTTCTTTTTCTTTTTTCTAAATTTTTTTTTGTAGGGGTGGATTTGTGAGTGGTGAAGAAGACAAGGGCAACATGGGCCACTTCCAAGCTAAGAAGATGGAGAATTGGGAGGAGCAAGTGTTGCAGAGTGGTCCTACTATGGATGTGAAGCAAGAAAATGTTGCAAGTAGTTGTTACAATATGTATGTACACGCAAATCAAGATCATCAAGATTTCCACCAAGTAGCAGCAAAGCCTTGGCCTCAAATCATGCCTCCTGCTAATTCATCTGTTACTAACAACAAGTCTTGTGTCACAAAAACCACAAGCTGCTTGACCAATTCCACTAACATGTTGGATTATTCTTCTGCCAACAAGGGAGATGGCAGACACCCTCCACCAGATCGATCTTCTGAGGTAATTAGAACAAAATACATCCATTGAATCATTAATTTTCTAAATTTAATTTTTCGGGGTTTCTTAACACAAACTGAGTTTGTAGAAAAAGATCTCGAGTTCTATTCCTACTAAACACACGCACGAGGAGATTCTCATACTATCAAAACGGATGCAAATAACTATTAGAACTATTTTTTTGCTTTCAAGCATCCACTTTTATAGCATGCTGGGCATAATTTTAATATCAGTAAAATATAAATGGTAAATTATGACTTATGAAATACCGAAAGTTCAATTTTTGGTATGAGTTAATGTAAGAAAAAAACAAGAGTTAAATTTAGTAAATTTCTAGGACTTCATGGTGAATTTTTTATTCCTGATTAAGGTTAATCTTAAATTGGTTGATAAACAAATAGTATAGATATCTGAATTAGTTCGGGTAATTTATGGTATACAGTGTAATAGCAGTGGAAGTGGTGAGGCAGTGAAGAAAGCTAGGGTTCAAGCTTCATGTTCAACCCAATCTACCTTTAAGGTAATGTCCACAACAACTCATCTCATCAGCACAGAATCGTCTTTCTCACACAAGATTACACGCACACACACATGCACAAACACTCACAAACATCCCAATTCCAACTGGTACTCCTTTTTCTTGTCCTTCTTTGTTTGTCCATTTCTTTAATTATTTTGATTCTTTCAATATAGTAACATTATTGTTTTTCTCTCTTCATATATACCAAAAAAATGGCATAATGTTGCTGCTAAATTGATTGATTTTTATTTTTTGGTTAATTTGTACAGGTGAGGAAGGAGAAATTGGTTGATAGAATTACTGCTCTTCACCAGCTTGTTTCTCCATTTGGGAAGGTAAACTTGAGATCTAATAATTTGACCAATTAAGAAAGGTTCATTTAATTTTTAAGCTAGATCTTGTTGACAAAATTGAATGTAATCAATACCAAAAAGAGAAGATTTTTTGTTATAGTTGTATAATATTCCATAAACAAAACCTTTTTATTTTTAATTTTTTTTTTTAAATTTTCTAAAGATGTAAGTTGCAAAGAAGACAAGAAAAATGTGACTTTGGATGTTTGTGGTGTGGTATATTTCCTCTTTTTGCAGACTGACACAGCCTCCGTCTTGTTAGAAGCTATAGGGTACATCAGATTCCTTCAGGGCCAAATTGAGGTGCGTAATGTTTCTTTCTTTAATATATCAAAAAAAAGTTTCTTTCTTGAATATATCTATTATTAATTAATTCGTAAATTTTCTTTATTTTACAAACAACCATGTACCTATAACAGTGAATTGATTCCTCTGATAGCACACAACTTCTGTTTGAAGTTGTCATATTCATTTCACTGTCAAAGTGTTCCTTCGACATTCTTTTTTAGCTTGGAAATCCCAAAACGCACTTCTTACAAAATATTGTTGCATGCAGGCTCTTAGCTCACCGTACTTGGGCAATGAATCACAAAATATGAGGCGGCAGCATCATCAACAACAACATGCCGTAAGGACCTATCCAAAAACAAAATATGCTGTCTCTTTTATCTTCATTGCAAGTATAAAAACGAGGGCTAATTCAATCTTTAAAATGAAAAACATATATTAAGAAAGGGAAATGTTTTACTGGATTTTAATAGTTTCATGTATCGAAGTCTCTAAATGAATTCTTTTATTACAAGAAGAACCGAATCTTGAATTCAAGTTGATAAAGCTTATAGATAGAAATACACCCATGTCGCTATAATAATTAGATAATTCCGCTACATATGTAAAAATTCTCAAATATATACATGAGGCATGCGCATAAAGTTAAGGATTTATAAATTATGCAAGAGAATTAATTGATTGATTAATGATGGTAATTGTTTTTTTGGTAGGTTAATCAAGGAGAAAGGAACTGCATATTTCCAGAGGATCCTGGTCAGGTGTATAGCTTTATTGGATCAATAACCTACTTAATTACCACTTCTTAAAGGGTGTTCAAAAGTTTTTGAATTTGGTATTTAAAAATTTTCAATTCATCAAAAAGAATGTGCTAACTAAAAAGATTACAATGTGATCAACTTTATGGGTGATTAAAGACTGTGTTACTTTGATTTTGCAAATTTCAAATGCTTAAAATTAAACTATACATTAATTCACAAAAAGCTAAAGCTTTTGCAATTGTTTTATCTTTGACTAGCTCTTGAATGATAATTGCATAAAGAGGAAAGTTGCCTCCTCTCAACAACAGGTACTTCTCCCTCCATCAATTGAAAAACACCATTTCTCACTTTTCTTCTCTACCACTTTTTCTTTCTCAAGCAAATTACATATCATGGACAATGCATTATATTTTTAAAACTTTAATCACACTATTTAAAATTTAGTTAAAACAATCACTTTTTATAATATTTTACAAATCTATCACCATTGGTATTTGATTAATTTTTTTATTAAATACTAATATATTGATGGCATGACTATAAATGTTGTGATAAAAATACAATAAAATAAGTGTGTCAATCAACAAAACAGGAGTTATTCATTTACAATATTTTTTTATCTCATTTTCTTTTTGCTCTTTCAAATGTTAATTTTTTATGTCATTTTTATTTACTCTTGATCGAACTCATGACTTCTTGGCTCTAAAGTCAATGAGTTTCAAACCATTCTCTTTTGAATGTTAATTTTTTTTCTTTTTTTTTTGAATGTTAATGTGGTTAGGACTCCATTGAAGAACCAAAGAAGGACCTGAGGAGTAGAGGGCTGTGTTTGGTGCCATTATCATGCACACTTCAAGTTGGTAGTGAGAATGGAGCAGACTTCTGGGCACCTGCATTTGGAGGTGGTTTTCGGTAGAAATTAATGGAAGAATTTATTAATGAAGAAAAAGAATTAAAGCACACTAAATAAGAGCTTCATAAAATGTTATAACATCATTAGCAGTCACCCTGCTACCAAAGAAAAGGCTGATTGCTCATGATGCTATACAACAAATTTATTGCTAAAAATGTGTGCTTTAATTAATTATATATATCTTGGACTTGGAAGCTATATGGTTAGTATTATCCAATTTAAGTTACCTTTATATGTTGTTGTAATTTAGATGCTAATTAAAACTGCCTACTGAGGCTCATACTGAACTCAGCATGTATATTCATGTATATCCAGTTTTAGTATGATCTTCATACTGAACTCAGCATTCATGAAATATTTAATCTTCTAATTAATATTTTATATATTTTTTATTTCAACATATTTTTTAATTTGTTATCTTTTTTCTTATTAACTGAAATATTTTAAGCACGAGACAAGAGGGCTACAAAAATCAGAAAATAAAATAAAAGAAAGCGTTGATGATTATAATTTCTTCATTACAGCAAAACTCCACCAGTTTAAGGTATAATTAAATGTAAAAAAGGCTTATTACATCCATAAGTCCTTGAACTATTCAATTTTTAGTCCTTTAAATTATTACCATCATGAATAATCAATCACCAAATTATTTATTTTATATTTCATAATTTTTGAACTATATATTCTGTGTTTTATAATCCCTAAACTATTTATTTCATGTTTCATATAGTATTTTAATTTTTTATTATAGTATTTTAATTTAATTAGGACTTTTAAAAGCACAAAATAGTTTAGGAACTGTGAATGCAGTTAATAATTAGCCAAATATAAATGGCTTGCACAAAAATTTATATGTATATTAATATGCCAAATTTTGCCTTAAATTTTTGGTATTTGTGAAAGTGTTAAATAGCCAGGATATTCTTCTACTTCATTTTTCTTTTTTCTTTTTTAATTGAATGGTTATAATGCATTACCCTTTTCAACTAAGAAAAAGCTTTTCATACGATTATCTTAATTAAAGCTAATTAAATTACAATTGTCCTCCTTCATTTTTTGGCATTTATCAAAAGTTCCCATGGTCCCAAAACTTTGCACATATATCTACCTGGCGTGAACGCATATTTTAGGGGTGTTTGGTTCATAAATTTTGGGTGGGAATCGGAATGAGAATGGAAATCGGATTCCAATACCTAGTGTTTGGTTCACTCAAAACTCATACCAATTCTCATTTCTTTTGGGAATGAAATACCCCATCAACCCTACAAACTCATTAATAGGAAGACCCTTTATTAAACAGATTCTCATTACCCAGTAATCACTTATCCCTCCTTTTTTTCTTTTTTCACAACTCCTTTCCCCTATTGCTTTCTACCATCCTCTCCTACTCATTACCCATCTTTTCTTTTTCACACATCTCTCCCACCATCAAGGCTTCTCTTCCACCATTAACATTGTTCAATTATCTATATTTTCCATCTTCTCTCTTTTTTTTTTTTGTGACCTAGGTTGCCCATCGTTATCCAGCCAAACCCTACACTACCCTCTCTCTCTTCTCTTTAGTGCAGAAGCAGTTGACACCCCTAACACCAAGCAAAGACAGGTACCAACTTATAGTTTTCAACCTCCTCAACAATCTAGACCATCTTTTCCGTCATTGTCTGCCACAATCCTGACCACACCATTGTCGTGATACCAAGTCGCAACCAACATCCTCCTCAACAATCCAGACCATCTTTTCTGTCATCATCTGTCACAATCCGGACCACACCTACACCATCGTCGTGACACCATCATCATCGTTGCCCTGTGGCAACAACGCCTCTTCTGACGTCCAAGTAGAACCTAATAATAGCGCTACAACAACAATCCCAAGAAATTGTGTGGTGAGTGGTCACTTTCAAGTTCATAGTTTTGATTGTTCCAATTGTCATTAAACCCTAATTGCTTAACATGTTCTTACATATGGTGGGCTTATATTTGAATTTCTTTTTAATTTTTTTTTTTAGTTTGGTTGGTTGTGATCCTGAATTAACTAATTAATAGCTTTTTTGGGCAATGGTTTATGTTGGTTTTTTTAGTTTTGTTCTACATATGGTTCTGTTGGTTTTTAGACGTAGTAATTTTGTGTTGCATTTAGCTTGTAATTTATTATATAATTTTACAAAAGGGCCCGCTTCGATTTGTCCTTAACAAAAAGGAAATTTTGCAAAATATTTGTTTGGTATTGTTTATCATGGGCATTATTGTTGTTATGAATGCAATGGTACTTCATGAGTGTAGCTAGTTTTTACAAAAGCATTTAGGTAAAAAGGGAACTGATAAGAAACAACTTAGATTTGCATATTTAAATAGGTTGTTAAAGATGCGATCTGTAAAAATGAACTTCATATAAACAAACACACTTTTAATATATTATGTCAGATGGTTAGAGAAATTGGAGGTTTAAAAAGAACTCCAAATATAACACTAAAGGAAATAGTCGCAATGTTTTTGCATACATTATATCACCACACAAAAAATAGAACAGTTTGCAACTATTTTATTAGAAGTGGAGAGACTGTGAGTAGACAATTTAACATTTGCTTGAGAGCAGTTTTAAAGTTACATGACGAGTTACTTAAAAAGTCTATACCAATACCAAATGATTATGAAGATAATAGATAGAAGTGTTTTAAGGTAAATTTACAGAAGTCTTAACACATCTAAAAGTAATATTAATATGTAATTTCTATTCAAATTATGAAATTGATTTTGTTGTTTTGCATTTTTTCGTCTTTGTAGAAATGCTTAAGAGCACTAAATGGTACATATGTTAGTGTTACAGTGAATTCTAAGAATAGGGAAATATATCAAACAAGGAAAGGTCATCTTACAATGAATATGCCTGGTGTTTGCAATCCTAATATGGAATTTATATATGTTTTACCTAGTTGGGAGGGCTCAACACATGCCGGTTGACGTCTTCGTGATGCTATTTCTACGCCAGATGAATTAAAGGTTCCTCAACATAAAACACTAAATCATTGACTTCGTATTAAAATAATATTGAAAATGTAATGATAACTATGTGATTTGTTTCTTGTAAGGGTATTTTTATTTGGTTGATGCAAATGGAGATGGTTTTCTTGCTCTATATAGAAAGCAACGAAACCACCTTAATGAGTGGAGAGATGATAATCAACCTCGAAATGTAGAAGAATATTTTAAAATGGAACACTCTAAAGCTAGAAATGTAATTGAAAGATGCTTTGGCTTGCTTAAAGGGAGGTGGTCGTTTCTTAGGAGCCCACCATTTTTTTTTGAATAAAACTCAAGGCTGTATAGTTATGACTTCTTGTTTGCTATATGATTTGATTAAAAGATTTATGCTAACAGACAAGGGCATAATGTCACAAATCATTTCCAGACCATGAATGGCATACGAGGCAAATTGTGTTGGAGAATTTTAGTCTAAGCTTTTGAATGAACCGAAGCGACTTGAAAAGTAAGAGAGAAATCGACATAAGGATTTATAGTGGTTCGACCAACCTTGCCTACATACACTACTTAAGTATTTAGGCTTTTCACTATCGACGATTGATTACGGCTCAATCCAACAAGGCCAATACAAGAGGTTGATTCCCGCTCAACACCTCAAAGGCCAACAAGGTTGTTTTCTATAGGTGCACAACAAACCTCTCTCAATGTTGTTTTATACTTAGGTTCACAATAAACCTCTACAATGTTGTTTTCTATAGGCTTACAACAAACCTAATTCACACTCTCAAAGTGTATACAATTGGTTTACAAACAATGAAGCTCTATGCTAGAGTTGAG
>CAODLS010821558.1:0-36879 GCA_948243855.1 Flueggea neowawraea | reverse complement strand
GTGGGTTTTGTTTAGGTTTCTGACATTTCAAATGTTTTAATTTGAAATTAAATTCCGCACTTAATACTATGTATGATTTGTTTTTAATAAACAAAGATTATATTTTATTTGTTATCATATTTATTTAAATATGATGTTTGGGTGTAAGTTTTGTACTTTGAGGCTTGTGCGGGATGAGCCGGGCTCCCATAGACGGTTCATTTCGTACGCCGGTCGCGGCCCCGGAAATGGGTCGTGACACTATCGGTCCCATAGAGCAAATTTATTTTTCCGTTTTTGTGACATTGCAGGTCGTGATACAAAAATGTCTTAAATTTGATGGTTACGAATATTATATAATCGTTGTTGATTTCTTCTCTAAATACGTTTGGTTCTATCCCATGAAGAAGAAATCTAATACATGTACTATATTTCCTCAATAAAAAAGCTGGTTGAAAATTATTTCCAAAACTAAAATCATTTCTGTTTTCTCAGACAATGAGGGAAAATACGAAAAAAATAGTTCCAATTTTTTAACTCATGTGGGATTTCTCATTTCACAACTCCACACTCGCCTGAGCATAATGTCAACATGTTATGGAAATCGGACTCTCCTAATTAATTCATTTTGCCTCCCTTCCACTACATTACTGGTCTTATGCTTTCCAAGCTGCTATTTATCTGATAAATCGTTTTCCTTCTTATGTATTATCTTTCAAAACTCCATTCGAAATGCTCTTTCGTAGGTCGCCTAACTAGATGCGTCTTAAACCATTTAGATGTTTGTGTTATCCTTGGTTGCGCCCATACACTACATCCAAACTTCTACCCATGTCCATTCCTTGTCTTTTTCTTGATTATTCTATGCCTCAATATGCATATAAGTATCTTGATCCAACCAAAAATCATCTATATTTATCCCTCCATGTCAAGTTTATAAAAAAAATATTTTTCCCAATCATGTTCGCAATAAATCTCATGAGTTCAGTAACCTTGTTCGAGATGCTTTCTTTACAGGTTCTACCCAGGCACACCATTCTTCCAACACAGATACCTGTCCTTCAAATGGCCCATTACTTCTCCCACATGAACCTTTGTCTGCTACACTACCTCTCCACACTTCATCATCCATCATTCCTGTAGCTCTTATATCCACTCCGCCTTTAGAACCACACACTCCTTATACCGCCCATTCAGCTCCACCTGTTTCTCCTACCATTTCTTCTCCACCAACCCACTCCACTGTTAGAAGATAAACTTAAATTAAATAATTATCAATGGTGTGATTAAATATAGTATGTGAAAAATTGTTTTCGATTCAATATTTTTAGTATTTCTAGAGTCATCTATTTTGTCATGATCCGGCATAAACATGCAGTTGTCTTTAAGCAACAACTAATGGGCATCCAACCACTAAGTTCAAACTTCGGTTACTTAAGTAACCAGGCCCTTATACTTATAAACATTTTCATCCATATACGCATATTCGATGTTCCTGCACAGCAGGTAGCTTCACCTGCTAGCTTCAGTCATGCTTTGGTTAGGATGTTACAATTCTCACCCCCATAGGTTAGCGACGTCCTTGTCGCCAAGACTTCCAATCATGATGCCTAAAATCTCTTCTGTGTTTTATTGGTATGGGATTCGCCTAACCCCCATAGGTTAGCGACGTCCTAGTCGCCAGGACTTCCAATCATGATGTCTAAAATCTCTCCCGTATTTTATTGGTATGAGATTCGCCTATACTCAACCTGCTGATGTGGGATTTGTCTATACTCAGGGACTTCCTCTCAATTCCTCAAGTTTGCCCCACCATCGCCATCAGTTGAGGTTTACCTCATCACTGTTCAAGTTTGCACGCGAAATGGTTCTAAAACTATAGCACGTAGTTATCCTTAAACAACATCCGAAAACCAATGAGCTTCCAACTACTAAGCCTAAAAGTTCAAGCTTGGGTTATTTAAGTAGCCATGTCATTATACTTATAAATATTTTCATCCATATACACATATTTGATATAGGAACACATAAATGATGCACAGAAGGTAGTTTCAACTGCCTGCTTTGGTTGGGATATAACAAATTTAATTTTTAATTTTCTATTTAGCTGTACATATTCATAGTTTGCTATCAATTTAAAACAGAGGAATTTCTAGCACTTCATTCTTTTAGTATTCTTCCAATTTCCTCTTCTTCTTCCCAACAAATTGGTATCAGAGTGTTGAAAAATGATGAGTGGAGGCATGTTTCCCTTTTAATTTCCCAAGCTCACCAAAGAAAACTATGATAATTGGTGTATTCAAATGAAAGCCTTGCTAGGATCGCAAGATGTATGGGAAATTGTAGAGAGGATATGATCAGCCAGCCAATGAAGAAGTCATGGAAGTTATCATTCAAGCCCAGAAGAATGCATTTCAGAAGGCCAGAAACCAAGATCAGCAGGCTTTAACATTGATTCATATGTGCATGGACGAAACCATTGTTTAAAAAGTTTCATGTGCAACAAGTGCCAAGCAAGCATGGGAAATATTGACAAATTCCTTTAAAGGAGTTCATCAGGTGATAAAAGTTCTTCTTCAGACATTGAGGGCAGAATTTGAAGCACTTAAGATGAAAAGTTCAGAATCAATTTCATATTATTTTTCCAATGTGGTGGCTATTGCCAATCAAATACGCAGATGTGAATATAAGCTTGAAGATGCTCGCGTAATTGAAAAAAATTTGTGTTCTCTTGATCCTAAGTTTAATTATATTGTTGTGGCTATTGAAGAATCAAAAGATCTAGAAAAAATGGCGATTGATCAACTCATGAGTTCTCTACAAGCCTGAGAAGAAAGGATGAATGAGAAAGAGCCACAAGAACAAGTTCTTCTCTCAAAGTTGTCCTTGAAAGGTAAAGAGAAAGTTGATAGCAATCAAGAATTTCAATTTGGAAGAGGCAAAGGTGCTAGAAGAGGACGCATAGATTATTATGGTAGAGGAAGAGGAGGCAGATTTGGTAGAAACTTTAAAAACTCAGAAGATTCAAATCTAAAATAGTCTTCAACAATTCAAAGGCATTTTTCAAGAGGACGTGGCAGAGGAACTTGGCATAAAGGAAGTGGACAAAAGACTGATTTGCAGTGTTAAAATTGTGAAAAATACCACCATTTTGCTTCAGAATGCAGAAAAGTTGGAGTTAAAGAAGATAAGGCTTATTGTGCACAACATGAAGGAGAAGAATCAGGTTTCCTTTTGACAAGCCATGAAGGAGAAGAATCAGGTTTCCTTTTGACAAGCCATGAAGGAAAAGATCAAGAAGCTTGGTTTTTGGATACCAGAGCTAGCAATCACATGACAAGCGAGAAATATTTATTTGTTTCTTTGAATGAGACTTTCAAAAAAAGTATTTCCTTTCATGATATTCTAGTTCTAGCCAAAGATGGTTCTCATGAATTTATTTCTCAAGTATATTATGTGCCACTTAAATCAAATATTTTGAGTTTAGGCCAACTTTTGGAGAAAGGATATGATGTTCAACTAAAACATGGTGGTTTGACAATCAGAGATTCCAAAGATAAACGTATTACGAAGGTGAAGATGTCAAAGAATCAAATGTTCTCTCTTCTGTTGCAATCTGATAGTGCCACATGTCTAAAGACTGATGCATCAAGTTCTTCTTACTTATGGGCCATCTGAATTTCGGAAGTCTAAAGCAATTGGTGATAGAAAGTATGGTACATGGTTTGCCTTATATTGATTATCCAAACCAAATCTGTGAAGGATGCATCTATGACAAACATTTTAGAAATAGTTTTCCAAAGAAGTCTCTATCAAGATCAACAAAACCACATCAACTTGTGCATGTTGATATCAGTGGTCCTATTAATCCACACTTTTTTTGTACGAACAGATATTTCTTGCTATTTATTGACGATTTCAGCCACAAAACTTGGGTTTATTTTTTTAAGGAAAAGTCTAAAGCTTTGGATGTGTTTAAGAAGCTTAAAGTGCTGGTGGAAAATGAATTTTTTTTATTAGAGCCTTGCGAACCGATAGAGGTGGAGAATTCACTTCTAAACAATTTGATGATTTTTGTGAGGCTACTTGCATTCCAAGATTTCTGACTATTCCAAGTTCAACACAGCAGAATGGGTTGTTCAACGGAAGAATACAAGCATTCTTGATATGACTAGAAGCCTGATGAAGAGCAAAAAATGTCGAAAGAGTTTTGTCTAGAAGTTGTTGAATGTTCTATCTATTTGTCTAATAAGTGTCCTACCAAAAGCTTGCAGAAGTTAACACCTGAAGAAGCCTGGAATGGAAGAAAGCCAACTCTTTCACATTTAAGAGTCTTTGACTGTGTAGCTTACAATCATATTCCTGAAAAATCAAGAGTTAAGCTTGATTATAAAAGTGAGAAGCTTGTGTTTATTGGTTATAATGCAAAATCTAAAGGCCACAGACTAAGGGTGCCAAAATAGGTTGGCGGGTCATGTTTGTGTTGTATCAACTTACTCTGGTAACATGATTAAGGTCAACACGAACACAACTCATTTATTAAACAGGTTGACATGACACGATACTATTATTAAACGGGTTGATATGACACGACACGAGTAACCCATTTAATTAAATGGGTAATGTTTTTTATTAAAATTTGACACAACTTGTTTAACTCATTTAACCCACTTAACCCGTAAAACAATTACACACAACCCATTTAGCTCATTTATGACCCATTTAACCCGTTCATGCCTCATTTAACCTATAAAAACCTTCCAACACAATTCAAATTAAAAATGCAATTAAAATTCGCACAAAAAAATCCAAATAAAATTTTCGAAGTTCATATGCAAATAAATATCCAAAAATACAAAGTTCATACAAAGCTAATACATAAAACTCCATACAAATTCAAAGTTCATACAAAATCTTAAATTAATAGTTCAAAATAATACTAAATTTTAGAAGTGGATGAAGATGGACCAAGATTAATTTCATTTACTTCTTAGGAACACTGTAATGATAGCTCTACAACAACATTATTTGAAAGTTCATCCACCTCCAATTTGCTTTTATCTATAGAAAAATAAAAAGAGTTCATCAATAAAAAATAAATGCATAATTCTAGAATGCATAAATTGAAACAAAAAATTCAAATCATACCATAATCATCAAATAACCAATCTTGCACACAAACCAAGGCTTCTACCACATCAGGTTTTAATGAACTCCTACATTGATCAAGAATCCTTCCACTGTTGCTAAATGCACTTTCAAAACCTACCGCAGTCACTAGAATAACTAGAACATCACGAGCAAGTGTTGCAATTTAAGGATATATGTATTGGTTTCCTTTCCAATATGCCAACACATCTAATTTAATCCTTCTATCTATCCTTGGGTCATCAAGGTAAAGCTCCAATTGACTCTTCTAAAGAACACGATCAGCAGGATCTGCAAAATCAAACTCCTACAAAAACAAGAATAATAACACATTTAGAAAGCACAATCGTTATCCTACATAATAACTAAATAATAGAAACATGCATCATCTAAATAATAAATATGTTATTACCTTAAATACATCTTTAGAAAAAGATGCATTATCATCCATTGTTGGCATAAAGCCGCTCTCAGTAGCTATAGCTCTATGATTGGTACCTTCACTATGCTTATTTCCAGCATGTATATATTCTGAATACAAAGCAAAGAAGGTATTTTTAACTTTCATAGCTTCAACTAATCCTTCATCACCATAAAGTTTCTTATAGCACCACTCAACAAAACTTAACGTGTACCTCGGGCATAACACAACAACAAAGGCTAAAATTTTGTTGTATTCAACCCAATATTTACTAAACTTCTCAAACATCTTCTTTGCCATTGATTCCATATACTCATCTTTACTATCCATAAATTCATTCAATGTCACATGAGCAGTAAATATCAATAGAAAATACAAATTTGCAGTTGGATATTTGTTGCCCAAAAAGAGAGAAGCAATATCATTAAAGACTTGTAAAAACTTGCAAATATTTTCCACCTTAATCCACTCATTGAAGTTTGGATAATGCTTGAAATTAGAATCACTCATCTGAAGATGTACAAAAGCATTTTTATAATATAAAGCACTTCCAAGCATAAAAAAATGTTGAATTCCATCTTGTCAGAACGTCTTGTCTAAGTCCTTTTTTTTGTGTCAAAATTACAAAGTTGAACACACTCAACAAACTTGACTTTCCTAGATTGAGATCCCTTTACATACTTAACATTTTCTCTAATTTTAATAATTGACTTATCAATTTCTTTCGAACCATCTTGCATAATCAAGTTCAATATATGAGCAAAGCATCTTATATGAAAACAAATCCCCTTAAAGTAAAAGATCACCCTTTGTGGCCAAAAGATTTCTCAACAAACTAGCATACACATCATTGGAAGATGCATTATCCAAAGTAATAGTAAAAATTCTATCATCAATTTACCAATCACTAAGAAATAATGAATCTTTTCAAACAAAGCTACCCCACTATGAGGAGGAGCCAAATAGCAAAAGTTTAAAATTTTCTTTTGCAAATTCCAATCCTTATCAATAAAATGTACAGTCAAACAAATATATCCATCAGTAGTCAAAGAAGACCAACAATCAGAAGTTAAACATATCTTCCCAGGTATTTATGTTATTAAAGATTTAAGCTTATTCTTTTCTCTATTATATATCCTCAAGTAATCAACCCTACAAGTATTCCTTGACACAATATGCAATTATTGTCTCAAATAACACAACATATTTTTCGTTGCTACCCACTCAACAAATTGAAACGGCAAATCATGCATAATAACAGCAGAGGCAACCAATTCTCTAAACACATCAGCATCAAATTTTGCAGCAAAAATTGACCCATCAGATGTAGATAGCAAAGACTGACCAACATCTTTAGTATTTTTTCTAGGACACATAGGTATATGATGTTTCATTTTACATGTCCCATACTTGCTATCAACCATATACATCTTATCACAAGCTTTACATTTTGCAGTTTTTTTATTGTTCTTTCCTTCAATAAGTTCAAAGTACTTCCAAATAGTTGAAGTTGTCTTCCTTGGCCTCTTTATCTTTTTTATTATTGTTTTACCATCATTATCTTGTATCTCAACAACATCATCTTCATCTCCCATATTAACCGTGTAATCCTCAATTTATGCAGAGTCAATTTCTATACTAGCCATCTGTATAAAACAAATAAAATAAAAAAAAAATGATGGTCCATGACTATGTCAATTTCTGTACTATGTTATGACATAACAGAAAAAGTAAGGAGGGTTTTAGTAATATAAAGCTTAATGAAAAGACAGCTAACTATGTCATAAGAAAAAAATTCAAGCCAATGAAATATCTTTTCTTTCTAGTAAAAAATAGATCTCCCTTAAACTCTAAAAATTCATCTCACACATAATACTTGGCTATGAAACATATGATCAGATCCATTATTTAGAAAAAGAATCATCCTAGTTATTGTTGGAATATTTAACTAAGTTTACGCCATTCATACACATACAGAGCAGCAGAAATAACAAAAAATTTTAAACCTAGAATTCCACCAAGGATCCATGCACATCAAAATACACAATTAAGGTTAGGGTTTTTATCTTAAAACCAAAGCTCGAATGAATGACTTAATGGAGTGTTGATGTTTCTTTTAGTACAATGAACTGAATCTCCTTTCTCTCATGTTGCATTTGCGCAAACATGTTTAAAGTTATCCACACAAACGAGATTTCTTGGATTGTTCTAGTGTACTAGCATTTAAGAATTTCTATTCTAATACTCTTGAATTTTCTCTCTTTATTTGTGGCACTCACAAATTCGGCCAAGCCCCTCACCTCATGTAGAAATTCGGCCATCTATATATAATAGCATAGAAAACCCTAATCAATGTATATTAGGATTTCCTTTACTTGTCCTACAAGAATATGAACTCCTTTCTCAAATAGGAGTGTGCCAAATTTCTCCTTGACACATAAGGACTAGGTTTATTCTCCTTGTCATATAAGAATAAAAGCTCCTAAAAAATAGGAGAGAGAGCCAAATTTCCTCATAGGCTAATCATGATATTGGACTTTTAATTACGTGATAGATTATCATTAAAGCAATCACTCTATAAAAATACATGGGCCGAAATCATGTCACATATAATAATATGCCCAAAACTATATTTAACCTAATAAGTAATTTATATTAAAAGCTCATTACATTAATGGATAATATCTTATATATATAAGACATAAATCATAAAACCTGAATTATTAATGATCAATCAAATTAATCATCTTAATAATTCAATTACCACAAGAGAGAATATTTGTAAATCGATCCAATTCATTTTAATGTGTGAACCAACATGCCAACTCAAAATTGGCAATGGGTTTTGTCCTAAAACTTAGGTCCAATGTCCATAAGCGGTATCTAGTAATGCATTATAGCAATCCAAAATCGAGTGGATGTCAATGATCCGAGTTTAACCTTTCACAGTTTGATATTTAGTCATTTTGTCTCACGATATCTAGATTAAGCATAAGGCATGGATAAATGTCAACCTTATATGCTTAATTCATTTCTTGATCTCAAGTAGATTGATATAACAAATGACATTGATAACCCCTTTATCAATTCATTTGAGTATGCATACATTCAATCAGTCATACTCATCAAGTGGCCTAAAGATATCACTCTTCATAAGAGGAATAAATTCGTCACTCTCATTATCAATCCTCTACAAGATTCATGACATATCCAATCATAAAATTTATTATTATCCTGTTACAGATAATTTTTGACTAAGTTAAAACATGTGATTCCTTATGTAGGAGTCAATAGTGAGTTTCAGTCAGATGACTCAAATATCACCACTGCATGAAAGCTACTTGTGATAACAATCCATTAAGTGGTTTCATAGCGGGCTAGTCCAACGCATATTCCCTAACATGTATCTATGTTTTAAATGATGTCTCACATCCATAATCAATAAAACATGATTATCTACTTAGCAACATACTAACCTTAATTCATTATCATTCTCATGATAATAATCAATTAAGGACATTTAGAATAGTATTCTTTTAACCTTAGGGTTTTACTGTCAAGTTAAATTTGATGATATAAGGAAGAATAAATTATTTATGGAGGTTTTATTTCATAAAACATATTATAATATTTCATAGATATGAAATAAAATGTATTTTTATTAAATGATAAATCGAATGACAATGTACATATATGATTGGACTAGGGCACCAAAACTAATAGCTATTTGGTCTAATGACATTCAGGAGTTTCATGTCCAGACTTCTGGAAAAAAAATCACATCTAGACAATTTTGTTATTGTACTACACCTAATTAATTCACCTAAAGAACACTATTGGTAACACCCACATAGCCACATCTTCGACACTGCACCAACACAGCAAGTCAGCAACACTAGGCACATTTACAGAAGAAGCAACCTTAGCTGAAAGAAAAGCAAAAAATTTAAGAAAAGCGAACACACATTTTGTTTGAAGCTGAGAAACGTAATTAGATTAATTTTTCGTCACCAAATTGCATCCAAATAGTAGTTGGGCATCTGAAGCTGAGAAACGTAAGAACAAATGTAAGAACTAAGAAACACACCTCCTTTTGTTGCAATTGAATAAAGCTTAGATACAGAGAAAACGTCGATCGTCGACGATGTTAGAAGAAACAACAAAAACAAAGAGCGACGGGGTAGAGAGCGTCGACAGTGATAGAGAGCGGGGAGAGAGAGGCGGCTAAGCTGTGACTTGTGAGAGGAGAGGGTGAGGGTGGCGATGGTGAAGTGAGTTAGTAGAGATGGAGTCTTAGTGAGAGGGTGATAGTTGAGACTGTAAGAGACTTGAGGGAGGCAACGAAAATTAGGTTTAGGTTTTGATTTTGGGGGATGGGGGAAGGAACCGCGTGTTGTTAGTGTGTTATGTCTCAATATCATATTTTACATAATTTAATTACATATATTATATATATTATCTTAAATGGGCTCGAGGGTCAACACAACACAACCAGCGACACGACCTGTTTAGTTCGACCCGTTTATGACACGAACCTGTTTAACCCTAACTTTAACAAGCTTAATTTGAGTGTTACGAGTGTTGTGTTATTGTGTCGTGACCCATTTTAACAACCATATCACAGATTCTACAATCCAAAAAGTAAGAAGATTATTGTTAGTCGAGATGTCAGATTTGAATAAGACAAATGTTGAAATTGGGAGCACCAAGAAGAGGATTATAATTTTCTTTCAGTTTTTGAAGAAAATTCAGATCAGACCAGAGTTGATGATCAGCAACTTACTTCGCCTATAAGTCCAGCTCCTACTTATGTGATGTCAGTCCTTCGAGCTCATCTAAAAGGCCAAAAAAAGATGAGGAATTTCGCAGATATTTACGCTAATGTTGAAGATGTTAGCAATTTCTCTTTTTATTATGTCCTTGTAGGATCAGAACCAATATTTTTTGAAGGAGTTCATGATGAGTGATGGAGAGTTGCGATGGATGAAGAAATAAAATCTATTTATAAAAATGATACATGGGAATTGGTGACACTTCCTAAAGATAAGAAAATTGTTGGCGTCAAATGGATTTTCAAGATTAAGAAGAATGAAAAAAGAGAAATCGAGAAGTTCAAAGCTCGGCTAGTTGCTAAGAGGTTTAGCCAATAATATGGTGTTGATTATGAAGAAGTTTTTGCTCCTGTTGCTCGGCTGAAAACCATTAGATTGATCATTGCATTGGCTGCTCAAAATAAATGGAGAATTTATCAAATGGATGTGAAGTTAGTATTCTTAAATGGAAATTTAGAAAATGAAGTCTATATAGAACAACGTCCTAATTATGTAATCAAAGGCCATGAAGATAAGGTGTTGAAATTGAAGAAAGCCTTATATGGTTTAAAGTAAGCACCAAGAGCGTGGTACAGCTGCATTGATGAGTATTTCAGGCAAAAAAATTTTCAAATATCCACATGATGGGCTATATTTGAAGAAGATGGAGAATGATGACATGATATTGCTTGCTTGTATGTTGATGATTTGATATTCACAAGCAACAATTTAGATATGATTGCTAAGTTCAAAAGAGAGATGGCTACTGAATTTGAGATGATGGATATTGGGCTTATGTCTTACTATCTTGGCATTGAAGTGAAACAATCAGATGAAGGGATTTTTGTGTCTCAAAAGAATTATGCAACAAAGATATTGAAAGAGTTTAATATGAAAAATTGTCAACCAGTCTCTACACTGGTTGAATGTGGAACAAAGTTATCAAGATTTGCTGATGCTGAAAAGGTGAATCCAACTCGGTTTAGAAAGCTGGTTGGAAACTTGAGATATCTGACATGTCAGGAGCAAGCACATTGACACAAGGTTTCATTTTATTAGAGAAAATATTGGCAAGAAAGAGGTGCAACTTAAATATGTGAAATCTTAGGACTAGATTGCTGATACATTCACCAAACCACTAAAGTATGAAGATTTTGCAAGACTAAGAGCAAGACCTAGATTAACTAAAGGTAGGAGTGGAGTAAAGTCAAAAACAGCTTTATTTTTTCCTCTACCTCCCCCAAGGATTGAACCTAGAATGTTCAGCTGTAAACATTAGCTGATTACTACTAGACCCAGTCTCTGAAGGCTAAAGATGTATTAGTAAAATAATAATATATACGTTTAAATCAATATATATTATTTTATATATAAATATAGTTTTATAAATTTAACGCTACGATGAAAAATTTGGTTCGCAAATTTGATATATAAATTTGTAGTTAGCAAGTTTTTTAGAATGGACTAGCGAAATGTCAATGTATTAGGTTTTTTGAAAATAGAGAATCAGATATAGAAATTAATGGTGATTTGATACTTTTGATCAAATTATGATGATATTAGTTATATTTGCTTAATTCAACGCATACATATGCATTTACTTGATTAATATTATAATATATAAATTAAAATATTTTATTTTAATGAATCTGTATATTTTTCTAGAAAAAAAATAATATATTTAATTCATGAAAGAATTATGAATAAAATTATAAAATTTTATAATAATTTTAAATATTTAATAGTTATATCTCTCTTGGTTTGCTAATATTTTGATTTTTCTCATTGAAGTAATAATTTTAAAAATATTTTTGAAACAAAAAATATATTATTCATTAATTTTAATAAAATATTTTAATTTACCGTGAGTACCACGAGTATTGTACTAGTTCAAGTTTAAGGGGGATGTTAGAAGATAAACTTGAATTAAATAATTAGCAATGATGTGATTAAATATAGTTGTTTTTGGTTCAATATTTTTAGTATTTTTAGAGTCATCTATTTAATTGCCAATTTTCTATTTAGTTGTATATATTCATAGTTTCTATCAATTTAAGGCAGAGGAATTTCCAGCACTTCATTCTTTTAGTATTGTTTCAATTTCCTCTTCTTCTTGCCAACATCCACCACGTCTCGCATTAGAAAACCTACTCCTAAATACCATAGTGACAAGTACATCAACCTTGACACAAAACATCATCTTCCCATTACCCTTAAACCCACTACTGTGACCCAAGTTGGCAAAGATCCCTAGTGGTGGAAAGCTTTGGATGCTGAATTTAATGCTCTATTGCGGAATGGTACTTGGGAGTTAGTTCAAAAATCTAAGCATGTGCCAATTACCTGCAAGTGGGTCTTTCGAATCAAGTGAAGACCCGATGGTTCTATAAACAAGTACAAAGCTCGACTTGTGGCAAGAGGATTTTTACAAGAACCAAGGCGAGGTTATTTTGAGACCTTCAGTCCAGTTACTAAACCAGTCACAAATCGAGTTGTTGGGTCTATTGCCTTGTCTCACGACTAGCCCCTCCATCAATCGGATGTCAATGCGTTCTTGCATGGAATGCTCTAAGAAGATGTCTACATGGTGCAGGCCCCTGGCTATATTCATCCACAGTACCCGCATCAAATTTGCAAACTCAGAAAGGCATTGTACGGTCTCAAGCAAGCTCCCAGGGTCTGGTACACTAAACTCTAAAATTTTCTGCTGGCATTTGGATTTCGCAAATCACTTGCTGATGCTTCTCTATTAATTTGCAACCAAGACGGAACCACTGCTTATTTTCTGGTTTATGTCGACGATATTACCCTCACGGGTAACAATTCTCACTTCTTAGATAACTTTGTTCAGAAGCTGGCCAGTCAATTTTCCATCAAGGATTTAGATCCCTTGAATCATTTTTTGGGTGTTGAGGTCACTTCCACTCCAATAGGCTTGTTTCTATCTCAACATCGACATATTGCCGATTTACTTGATATGTTTAACATGGCTGGCGCAAAGGAAGTAGCCAACGCCCATGAGTTCCTCTACCACTTATAATCTTGTTGATGGTTCTCCGCAGGTTGATGCTACACCTTACAATACTTAGCAATCACTCCGCCGGATGTCTCTTTTGTTGTCAATAAAATTTCACAGTTCATGCTCCAACCCAGCTGCATTTACAAGCCTTAAAGAGAGTTCTCAGATATTTAAAAGGTAGCATTCATCATGGGTTGTTCCTAAGGCAGGATACTTCTAGATCTCTCATAGCCTTTTCTAACTCTAATTGGGAGGTGCTCATGATCATGGTCGCTCTGCTACTGCAAATGTGTTCTACCTGGGTTCAAATATTATTTCCTGGAAGTCAGCACGACAAAAATCTGTTTTCAGATCATCTACAGAAACTGAGTATAAGGCACTTGCCAATGCAACGGCTGAAGTTGTTTGGATCCAAAATTTGTTACATGAACAGGGGGTTTCTCTCTAACAACCTTCGACCTCATTTTGTGACAATATCCGTGAGACTTACTTATGTGCTAATCCAACATATCATTCACGAATGAAGCACTTAGCTCTGGACTATCATTTTGTTCGTGAACGAGTCTCTGATGATTCTTTACGTGTCCTGCACATTAGCCCCAAGGATCAATTAGCAGATATGCTTACAAAGTCTCTGGGTCGCGGCCAATTTCTTGATTTTCGCTCCAAGATAAGAGTCTCCGATGGATCCTCCATCTTGCGGGGATCGTAAAGAATAAGTCTGGAGGTGTAAATGACAAGTTTGATATGGTATGATTCTGCAGATCAACATGCACAGATTGGTGGCTAATATTTCTCCTATAATCTCCTATAATCACTCCCCGAATTATGTAATTATTTGATTCAGTTTCCTTCGATAGCTGATGTATAGTTGACATGTTGTACTATAAATATTTTTGCAAATCATCAATAAAAAAACAACATTAGCTTAATACATCACAAACATGTTGTTTCAACTTTCTTTCCTCTTTTCTGCATTATTAATTAAATCTAATTAAACAACAGACAGAGTTCCTAGCCTTAAGTTGTCACCTCTATTTTCATGTGAACTTGGTCCTTGCCAAGCATATACTCGGATTACAAGTTCAAACATATCTATTCCTTAAATTTTTTTATTCCTTAAATTTTTTTTCTGAACAATTTTATCTCGCAAACTTAAAAGATAATCAGGGTAGAATAATCAGTCGAGTATTTATCAAAAAAAAAAAAGAATATAATTTGTCTAGTTGGGGTAGCTAATTGTTTATCCTCGCACCTTAAATTAACTAGTCTTAGTTTAAGATATGAAATGGATGAGATAAAGATATTTTAAGAATTTTCAAAAATTCAATAGCCTCTTTTTTTGTGAGAGTCATGATTTATGAACAAAAGTGTAGAATAATTAATTAAGCGTATGCTCATTCGATTTTAGAATTTTATTCTCGAACTTTTTGTATCATTTTATGCTTTCATTTTCAAACATTTTCCAATCCCAAAGCACATGTGAAATGCACGGAAACAAACTTGAGATATTTTTTGGATTAGACATTTTGAATGGAAATCGGAATGATAATGAAAATTGAAATTCAATTTTATTAAGGTGGCGTTTGTTAAATAAACTCTTATAAAATGGTTCAAGATATGAATGGAGTATTTTCTTGATTGAGATATGAAAAGGTAAACACAATGTATGAAAAGATTATTTCAAAATTGTTTTCTAAATTCTTTTGAACGAATTAGAAAATGTTTTTATCTCTTTTCACCTATCTGTTAAAACATAGCATAATCCTAAAACCAGTCCACAGTTTAATTATGGAAAATAAACATAATAGTGTAGTTAATAAACTACTAGATATACACTCCTCGTATAAACGATCTGAATTTGATTCTCAACTAAAGAAATTTTGGTACTAGGAATTCCACTTCTTGCGGTCTGATTTTTTGAAGTTAAGGTCGTTATTTCTCTTTTAACCATAGATTTATAGTACCATCTTAAAAGTACCATAGTAACCATACATCTTTATTAGCAGCATATATGGGTTAACTTCCTATTATTTACATACTGATCATGAGAGTAAGTTTTTTTTAGTAAGTCATTTTCTCCCATAAAAAATCGGACCTGTGACATCTATTGATCAAGTTGACTCTTGTCGAAATGAGCTACAAGCTCATCGATCTGAAAGTAAGTTAGACAGTAATAAATTAAAATCTCATCTCTTGTGTGCGTATATATATATTTGTTTTGCT
Source organism: Flueggea neowawraea (assembly GCA_948243855.1). NCBI lineage: Eukaryota > Viridiplantae > Streptophyta > Magnoliopsida > Malpighiales > Phyllanthaceae > Flueggea > Flueggea neowawraea. The sequence continues at coordinate 21,275 of CAODLS010821558.1, read as the reverse complement.
GAGGTTTAGCTCAATGTAATGAGAGGACTGATTCATATGTTGGGGAAGTGTAGTTCCCAATTATAACACTTGACGAACATCCCATATGGTTGCTGGTATCTTTGATGCCCATCCGAGACATGGCCACTTTAATATCACGCCAGTTCGCTTTATCAAAGCACCCAGCAGGACCAATTATAGTGTAAGCCTGCATTTAATTAAACTGGTTAATTTATAGTCAACAAAACAAAATGCTATTCTACACAAAATTGTGATTCGCAATCGTGTATTTAATCTGGGCTATGCCATTAACAGTGCTAAATGCTCAGTTCTGGAATCGAAACTTTGGGGCTTCTATCAGGGATCAATTCAATGTTCAAACAAGCAATGGAAGAAGGTGCAAATTGAAAGTGATAGCTCACTTGCTGTTATCATGACTGTTGATGCGAGCCCAAGGAGAAACCAGCAGTGGCCTTTGGTTGCTGCGATAAAAGAGCTCATGCAAAGACAATGGGAGGTTCACATTCAACATGTGTATAGAGAAGGAAACCAAGTTGCGGATTGAACCCTTCCATTAGGATGTCACAGATTAAATCAATCTGGTGATGATATTAGAACTTTGTTAGGCATGGATGCTAATGGAGTCGTTTTTCAAAGAGTTTGTAATTTGTAACTATGGTGACCTTGTTTTTCCAGTTTCAATAAAAGTTTTGGCGACCATATATATACCTCGAGGTCTACCCAGCAGGGTTTGGACCGTGAGGCTAATCTAATCAAATTAGTGGTTAAGTAGGTGGTCCTTCTCATTAAAACAAAAAAACATATTTAATGGCCTCCCTTAAATAATATATTGCAAAAAGAAAAAAAAAAGAGTAATTAATGATGGCAACTCGCAGGTGTGACTATATAGATTCTTCTTCACTATGAAAAATTTGAAGAACCATAATGGATTTTAGTAGGAGCCAGACTCATCGCTGTAGTATCATTGCTAAGGCATAGTGACCAGACACCCTCTCCTACGCATGGCAAAAGCCTAGCAGGAATCACCCTCTCCTATGCATGGTAAAGCAGCAAAATACTAGGCTACTATTTGAGTTGGTAGGAATTTAGAGGAAAATTAAGAAAGGAAGAACTTACGTTGTTTCTGAAAAGATTTTTAAGCCAAGGGTTCTCCCAACAAAGCAACCAGTCAACGGCATGTCCAGTGTTACTTCGACCACGATAAATCACAGCAGCCACAGAACCAGCAGCAGCGCCAGCGGTTTTGACGTGAAGAAACACACCGCACTGCCCATTTGCGATCTCCTGAGGGTATGGGTCGGGGCCAATGTGACCGCACCAATCATAATACCTAACCAGAGTTACGGGGTCACCAGTGGCATTGTAAATCAGGCACAGTGTGGAAACTCCAACACCCCATTTTGTCTTCATGTTGTCTACGCATTTTCGAGCATTTAAGTGCTTTTCCTGATCAATTTTTCGTTCACGAGCCACTCTTTCTCTGTCTGCACGACTCGGAACCTTCTCCAAGAACTCTGGCAGTCCCTTCAGTGTTAAATCGGTTATGGGATTGCCAAATACATTGCCTGCCATTTTAATGATTGGTACTAAAATAAACAAGTTTGCGTATACTAATTCATTACCGCGGCACGCATATATAGAGGTAAGGGGAAACAAAAAATTACTATATAATATTCCATCCAAGCTAATAATTAAACTCTGGATTCATGAAAACATCATGCAATGCAAATAAAACATGCTTAATTGTTGCATATTCAAACTCCATAACATACTAAAACTGCTCTCATAGCTACTTAGATGCTAAAATAATAAATAAAAAACCACAACGGGGATCCAAGTCAATATCAAGATCAAGCTAGAAACCTTAAGAGTTAAATTAGTACTGGCTCAAAAGGGCTAATCACTGACAGATTTATGGACTAAAACAGTACCTGGCACCATAAGGGTCAAAAACTGAAATTAGTTGGCCTACTGTCTCGGAACCTTAGATCCACTCATCTTAAGATACACTTAGCTAGATCATAGTACAATATACTACAACGATATGATCAATAATATAGTCTCACAATACAATAATTCATTATATCATATTATAAGTGTATATCATCACAAACCAACCATTTAGTTAATTCTATAATTTTTAACTCAATGTCTTTATGTAGTGCACGAATGTCAATGAAATCATTATTATGCATGTCATTTGATACTAAAAAATTGAAAATAACATGTACTGCTTCCTTTTTCTAGGAAAATAAACATTCGTAAAATCTATGTTTTTCATAGAAAACATACATAAATATACTTTTGAAATAACCTAAATTGCATATATGCCCACTCACTTGGTCAAAATGAAGAACAATCCTAGACTTAGCTAGCTAAAGTGACCCGAGTGTTTGGTGGCAATAATAAATTTTCTCCTATAATGAAATTAAAGAATTAAACAAATAAGGATTTGACTGACGTTAAGGATTCAAATTTGACAATGACACATATAACATTGGACTAAGACACAAACAAATGGAATCTGCACTTCCCTCCTTAGTCTACCAACCTACTTTCATTTACTAATTCTCTTCTCAAATCCAGTCTTTTTCTTCACCCATCCAAACTCTCCATTATCCTTTTGGTTATCTTCGTCAACAACAATCACAACAACTTCATATAATTCACAATTTATTAACTCCATATCAATTTCTCAATCCAATAATCATCATCAACAACAAACATTCATAATAAATTCTCACCATAAAACTCTACAATAAATCCATAACAAATTCAATTCACTTAAAACTCCTTCAAGTCTCATCTTACCCGCTGAAAATTGGTCCCAAATTTTTGAAATTCACTACTATAATCGGAAGGGGGATCTCGTCAGAGTGTCGTTGACCGGTCACCAGAATCTTGCCAAAAAATTAACCACCAACCCAAATTTGAGGCATTGATGAGAGGAGTCCAATAGAGGCAACCTCACATCCAAATTCCTTTCCGTTTGCTAGAAATCTAAAGAAAATAGCTGCAATTTCTCTCTTCAACGCAGCCGAATTTTGTTAGTTTCATGAGCCATCACTAGTCTTAAATGAAAGAGTAAGTCACAAGGAATAAGGAGCTTCTTTCGGTCCGTTGATTGGATGCTCCAAACTCGAGTTATGACATTTATAAGTTTTCTCTCTCTTTTGTTTCTCTCTTTTCTCCTCTCTCTCTCTCTCTTTCTTTCTTTCTTCATTTTTCTTTTCTTCTGGCGTCATTCTCCATCTTCCCTCCCTTTTATTTCCTTTCTTTTTCAATCCTACCCCCACTTTCCTTTTTATTTCCAAAATAGCCATAACATCAACTAATATTTTAATTTAACCATACTTCTATAAATAATAATTCTCCCAATCTTTCATCACTTCTAGGATTTAAATGATATACTCTCTAATTCAAAGATGTCATTTTCTAATAATCCAATATTTAGAAAGAAAAGAATTTATAGACTTGGTGTGTTACAAAACCCCTTTGGGCCATTTTAAAATACTTCCCTTCTGGAATGTTAACCTTACACTTGCTCCTCATTCTTTTGAAGTGGGCAATATAGCCATTTGCCTTCTCTCCTGGCTTATGGGATATCCTTGACAACTCTGCAATGTAAACTTCATATTCTATTCAATAAAACTGAGTCCAGAACAACTTTTGCATGTCCTGCTAGGAAAAAAACATAATTTTTAGAAAGTGACACAAACTAAGCAAAGGCTACCCTTGCTAGAGAGTTAGGGAAAAGTTCCAACAAGATATTCTAAAATGATTAATAACTTGAAAATTCCCTACACTGGCAGCAAACCTCGTCACGTTCTCTATAGTGGACTGGCCCATTCTCCCATGAGAAAAGTGTGAAGTCAGGGATCCTAACTCCCTTTGGGAAAGGTTCTCTATTGATGTACTCGGGATAGGGTTTGCAAAACTTTGGGTGTTGGATTGGTCGAAACTTAGAACAAGTAATTCATGCACCAACTCTCTTAGTGTTTTCATATCTACTTCGTCCTGTTGTTGTATCTAGGAGCACTCCCTAAAGGTTGTTAGGGAGTATGGACCTCTCTACGCGTAGGAGTTCATCTTCTCATTGTAAGTGCCCCTTTAAACCAGAAAAGTATTTTTCGGGCTCGATAAGCTTCTGGTTGTGTGTAGGGACTCGTGTACCCTTGTAACTATAAGGGAGACTTACCATTTCCTTAGCGGCTGGACCCGTTGGAGGCTTTAGCCTTCTTTACCTTACAAAGTGGCTGCTAAGTGTCCTTTACATACCTCTCTCCAACTTCTTGGATGACTAATGGCACAAAACTAGATTGCCCCCCAGTTTTCTTTGGTTTTTTCCTTGGGGCTTCACTTCTTTTATAAAGGAGCTAGTAAGTCTTAACAGTTTATTTCCCTACTCCTCACTAGCCTCCTGTATTAACCCCTTTGTGATCTGGCCCCCGAGTGCCTTGCATAGTTCTCTTAGGAAGATAATTGGGGAGCTTTATCCTCTTACTTAGACTTTCTCCATCAGCTGATCTTTTTTTTTATTTATTAAGTCGATGATCGCATTTTGCATGGCGATGATCTCCAGGTGATTGCTCCTCAACATCTTGTCAATGTTCTTTAATATCTAGAGCATTCAATTAAACACAATAAGATTAAATCCCATTAAGGGCAACCAGAGAGGCCTCCCCTTTTGGAGCCAAAAGGGTTTCTTCAGAATCTCGTGGTTCTTGAGGGTGGACCTCCTCTTCTCTGGCCCTTGCTGTGGCGGTGGCCTCCTCTTCCACATTTCCAATACTGGAAGCGGCAATCTCTTTTCTACTTTATGTTTTCGACATTATGTGTGTGTCCCACTGAGTATGCCAAAAGATTGTTCCCTACTTTTTTTAGGGTTAGGAGAACAACACTGCCTTTTAGTGAATTTTGCGAGTGTTCCAAGGAATTAGAATTTTTCTAAACCAAAAGGTAAAAATGGTGCTCAAAGATCTCAACTCTTAATCAAACTATAAGAACGAGCAAAGTGACAAACTTGTTCTTTTGGGTTCTTTGCTTCTTTGAGATAATTGCAAAACACACACTGAATTTTACTAATTGATGACCAAATTACAATGATGATAATTGAAATTAAATAACAAAAAGGAATTAAGGGAGTTAAGAAAGCTTAGAAGGCTAAACCATGGGGTGAAATCAAATGTAATCTCTGGGGGAAAAAAGTTATTTCTATCGTCTCTCATTGTTGTTTTTATATTGTCTTCATCAGAAACCTTTGCCAATTGATTAATTTCGTACTTTCCAAAATCTTGGAATCAAAACCCTAAATTTGTGTAAATCCCAAGAGGTTAGCCCCCAGGCAACTAGTGGTCACCTTCCTTCTGTGTGGGTTTCTTTCCTTCAACATGCTCTGTCTTGAATTTTGACTCTATTCTCTTCATGATTTGCTCCTCTAGTAACTTGAATTTTCTTGAAGATTTATCATTTCCTTTGTTGTCTTCATCCTCAAAAGCCAAGTTCCTTAGGCGTAGCTCCCTTGAATCTAATCTTTCCTTTTTGGAATCTCTTTCCTTCTTTGAGGTTTTAACTTAGAGAGTGATTCTTAGAGATTAATCTCTTTTAGTACTTTCCTTTCTTGTCCTAGCCTTCAAGGAGCTAAGCTTCCTTGAGGGTTACTCCCTTAGGCCTCAACTTTCAATCATGTCTATGAGCTTCCATTCTAGTAGGCTTCACGATCTCAGCCTGTCCTATTAGGTACAGGCCCAAAATATACCGTAAACATCGTGCAATTAAATTTGAGTTAATTATGCCAGTTGCCCAAATAAAATACTAAATTTGACAAATTGGCCCACACAAATTTAATTTTTACAAATGGAAACACGCTCAAACTTTTGTTCACAAATGTCACATTTCCAAAACTTATTTTGAAGAATACCAGATCTATTAGGTATATAATATCAAAAACTCGCATTTTGGCCTCTCATTTTTTGCTTTATTTTCTCTCTCCTTGACTAAACTGTATGTTCTCTCCCTTCCCCCTTCTCTCCTCTCCATCGGTTCTCTACTCCCTCTCTCTCAAAAACCCTAGCGTTCTCGTCTTTGTTGTTCTCTGTCGCCGCCCTCCTCGTTGTTTTCTTCATGTCTGTCTTTTCTCTCTTTGTTCATCTCTCCGTCATCGTGTCCCTCTCTCTCTTTCTTCGACAGGAACAACAAACAACAGTGGGAGATTTGGATCGAAGAACAAGCGGTGGTAGATCTAGAGTGACAAACGACGGTTTTTCGCCTTCTCTCTCTTCGTCTCACTCAAAACATCATCATTTCTCTCTCTTTGATTAATAGTGTAACATCTCACTCTTTTCGGTAGGATTTTTGTAGATCTCTGATTTGATCTTGAGTTTCAGGGTGTTAATTTGTTGTTTTTGGTGTTTCAATGAGTGTTAACTCGAGTAACTGAGTGGATAACTCGAGTTATGTGGGGGTTGAATTACTCGAGTAAGCGTTGGATGTAACTCCGTCCAAATTTTGTTTCTATTGTTTCTCATTGGTCCTACATCATCTCTGAGATAAGATTAGGCTTCTAAACCCTTACACTTCTTCATTTTTGCAAGATTTTTCATGTTATGGTTTGGAATAATGCTCATAGGTTGGAATGTGTGTTTTTTTTGTTGGAATGAGTGTTTGGGGTTGTTAGATCGTGCTATTGAGAGTGTAGAAACACCTATAGATGGCTTTAAATCATAAGAATCGAGGATGTTCATAAATGAGTTTGAATCAATTTGGTTTTGGTCGATTTTGGGTGATTTCGAGTTGTTTTGATGGATGGGACCTTAGATTCGTGTTCAGGAGGTTAATTAGAGTCAATGTAAGTGATTGGTTGTAATTTTTTATCGGTAAAATCAATATTTGTTGAGTTTTGAAAATTCTGGGAAATAGATTACTCAACTAAGCCATTCGGTTACTCAAGTAAGCCAGAGCATGGATTACTCGAGTAAATCATTCTGTTACTTGAGTAATCCAGGGCATGGATAACTCGAGTAAGACTTCCATGTTACTTGAGTAAGCCGTGGCTCTGAGGGACCAAAGATATAATGTTTGTTATTTTGCAATTTCGGAGAGTTAGAGGGCTAATTTGGGAATTTTGACTTCTTGGAGTACTTATTTGTAATTTTTGAAGACTAATTTATCGATTCTCGGGGACTAAAACATAATTTTACAAAGGTCGATGGAACTAATTATAATTTTTCATAAATTTTGATTTTTGAGGTTTTAGTGTTAGATTTTTTACCAAAGTAGGTCTTCGTAATAGGTCGAGAGTCTGCATCTATATTTGTATATCATGCATTCGGTACCGCCACAGTACCAGTGTTCCATTCTAATATTTGCTATGTCTGTATCTATTTCAGCTTCCTCTATCTGTCAGCATAATCAGCCACCCACTAATGGTGTTTGATTGGATCCTTAGCATTGGATACCAGGTGAATGAAATGGAAGTTTCAGACACATAGGTTGTGCCTTCTAAATTCTATGTTTTTGTCGTGTCCGACATTTCTCAGAAAATGGAATTACTAATAGCTTGGCTAATTAATAATCCTTATTATGTAATTATTAATGTTTGGTTTTCGTTTCTGATAAATAATATTTATATGGTATATAAATATTTCCTGCAAATTAACTCAATTCCTGATATTGAATATTTATATAAGGTATATAAATATTCTCTATAAAATGATTTATGTTTGACATGTGTGTTTGCCCTATATATACTTCGATATGGGACATTTGTCTTTAGTATACCAATGTGTAGCCAATGCCCAGTTACCAGGGTTTACGGTAGTCGTGTGTCTGGTCAAACACATGTACTCAATTTCAGCTTGGTGTCGGAGTCCACCCTTATTATTTATATTTATCAGACAGTTTTAGGTTCCATCTATTTCAAATATATGTTATATAGTGTATATGTATTTTGTATATATCTGCCTACTATTTGCTCTGGTTGCGAACATTTTTTAAAATGAATTTTTGAACTAATATCTCGATATTAGCATGTATGTTACACGTATATTTGCATGCTATATTTTTGAAATATTTACAAAACAGTTTTTGTGATGCCTAGAGTCACTCTGGAGTATTGTTTCCTCACTAGGGATTCTTACCCATTTTCTTCCGTTTCTTGTCAATTTTCCTTTATCTTATTTCTTAGGTTCTATTTTGGCATTCGGCAACTGTCTAGCATCCCGCTCCTAGTGAGGCATTCCATTTGATAATGAGTGTCCTTTTGGTATGGGCTCTTTTTGTTTTTTATTAGAGCTCTACACCAGGATTAATAAGTTGCATTTTAGGCATTATTTATGTTACATTTTGTGTGTATTTTTGCATTATAAATTGTTATTATTCATTTTTTTTTATGTTTTTATACTTCTTTGGTGTTTTAGGTGGAATATTGGAGAAATATAAAGAATTTGAGCTGTTTCTGTGCATTTCAGACAAAAACTGCATTTCTGCGTGACCATGTCATAGTTGACGCGCGTTGACCAAGTGAATTGGGTCGCGTACTGGGCTTTTGGACCACATTTGTAGAGCCTTATGGACGTGTTTGAAAGCTCATAACTCGAAATTCCTGCTGGAGCAATATTTTGACCTTATTATTATTATTTTATCAATTCTAGGATTAGGTTTTGAGTGAGAGCACATATAAATACTCTCTTAAAACTCATTATCAATAGTTTTTTCATTATCCTAAAGGGGCATCATGGCCCAAAACTCTTTTCCTCATTATTTTGCATGTTTCTTATAGGTTTGAGTAGCTAAATTTGCATCTAGTCGAGGTATTTTCAAGATTTGATCCTAGTATGCTGTGAGACTATTATTTTTATATGTTATTGAGTATTTTGAGTATTTATTTAGTTTATGTGCTCGAGTTTTTTATGATTATTTATATTGATTGTTCAATGTGACCAGTTGATTAATTGATTGAAACAATATATTATTATTTAGGATTGATAGTGTGTCACATTAGTCCTAATCTAGGTGACGAATAACGTGAATTTATGCGTTGGATATTGTTCATTATTATGGAACTGAATAATCTGGTTTAAATAATTTACGGCGTTTTCAACTTCACTGGCTAGAATAGAGGTGTCTTTGGTTTTTACTGTTGTCATAGATTAAACATTGTTAGGGCGTTCCGGGGGTTGTCTAGTGGTTAGAAAAATAGTCTGCAGGGTGTCACGGGGCTATCTATTAAGTAAGAAGAGATTGGTTAATTGAGTGTGTTATCGTTAACTATAACTTTGTCTATTCGAATGCTTGATTTGTATCTTTCATATCTGTAATCAACTGAAATGATTGAAGTGAGAAGTATCTTGGCTAGGTTTTATTATTATTGATTTCTGTTAACTGCATTTCAATTTTGTTTACTTTGATTTAATGTTTTTGTCTATTTTGATATTTAATCTTCGTTCTCTGCATTTTTTGTTTATTCTTTATTTTGCTTTTCTTGTTTTTGACAAATAAATAAGCTTTACCAATATCTGTGAATTCGGCCCTGCTAACTGCTATTTACATAATCTTTATCTTTGAGTATGAATTAATTTGTTGGTTTGACACCCATCATGGATGTTGTTGGGTTACTGTGTCATATTTTGTCTTTTGGATTTATATTCATTCTTTGTTATATTTTCGTACTTTTCTGATAGTATGATTTTGTTTTGTATAACTTCTTATATATACATATGATTTTCGTATAAAATGTTTTATACTTTATAAATGGTTTAATGGTTGTTTAAATCATATATCATGGGTAGTGTTTTTGATTCTCTAAGATTTGTGTGAGATGGGTTGGACTCTCATATACGGTCTCTCATAATTGAGTGTGTTTTTTATTCTCTAAGGCTGCAATTGATCAACTGACAAGGAACCTGGCAGTCGAGTGGGTCAAAGACAAGATCAGAGTGAATAGCGTCGCGCCTTGGGTTATACTGACCCCAATGGTCATCGAAAACGCTGTAAGATTCTTTTCGCTGCTTCTTTTTCTTTGCTCTGCGTCTATGATTCTGCTTATATAATAACCACTGATCATGTGTTTCTTATATATAGTTTGCTTAAACCTTTAAAACCAACTGGTTAATTTGACATTGTTTGCTTTGTTTTGCTTTGATTTGCCTTAATTTGATATTTTTTATCCAATCAATCGGTGCATTTTATAAGGGAATATGTTTGTTTTATCAGTTCAGCTTTCTCAGTCCGACAACTGTAAAACCAAACCAAATTATTAACTGATTTTCTGATTAAAAACAAACCGATCAAATGAACCAAACTAGTTCGAACTTTGATGACCTGGCATGAGCTTAGTCAGTGGAAGGTCCAAGGAAGTTGATTGATGAATGGTGAGTGAGAGATGTGTTGAATTTGTGGGGCTGATTCTCAAGTATAACATGATGATCATTTATGTTATTTGTTCAAGGATTTAATTTAACAACTAATTTTTAAGATTTGAGGACTATATTCATAAAATGAATATTTACAATGCCTAAAGAATTCTTTTTTATAATTATTATTACTATGATGATGATGCAGAGGACAGAAGGAAATGAACTGGTAGAAGGGAATATAAATAGATCAGCAATGAAGAGAGCAGGAGAGACAAGTGAAGTATCAGCACTGGTTGCTTTTTTTTGTTTCCCAGCAGCTGCATACATAACTGGTCAAGTTATTTGCGTTGATGGTGGATTTACAGTCAATGGATTCCCACCAAACTATTACTAGTTCTCTTTTTATTGCTCTTTTTGGGTTTTTGCTGTGTCAAAATAAGTTATATCATGTTCTTGTAAAATTGATTTTTGATGGTGTCTATTTCAAGTGAAATAAGTTACTAGTGTCGTGACAATTTGTTGACCATCTATGCTTTTCACCCATTTCTCCTTTTTGCATAATTAAACTAGGACAACCAAGAGCCAAGAGGGTGTAGATGAGTTAGCAAAGAATTCCTTCATTTCAATCAGAGGTCTTGAATTTGAATCATGGTACGTAACTACTTTAAAAACTCTTGGAGTGACATTTGCCGCCTTTTGGTCAGGGTCTTGCCAGAGTCAAATCCAAATTAGTCCGTTTATACCAATCCATTATTCACCTATTCGACATAGAAATTCATCACAAGTTTTATATTTTTTTTTATTTTCTAAAAATTAAAAATATTTAAAAAATATGTTTGCTAATAAAAAATTTTCTTAACAAAATTTTTATTTTTCCATCTTTATTTTCTAATTTTCTAGAAATAATGAAAAATCCCCATGTTTTTTGCTTCGTTTGGATGGCACAATTTTCCGCAACTCACACCCTGCCTCTGCTCTGTATGTGAATGTCAACAAAAGTCCAGATTGAAGTGTGGAAAAACAAAAAGAAAGAAAGAAAAGACCAATAGAATTCTAGATAGAGTGCCAAATTACTAATTTCATTGAACCTCAAAGGACAAATAGCTCTAGAACAAAATATGAAACTGAAAACGAAAAATGACCATTCATCTACAAAGTAAAACATTGTGACATTCAAATAAACAGGCTACTTCAACCTTGCATAGTATCAAATGATTCAACACAACTTCTACTCATTGATTGACCAAAACAATCTTTAGGCACATATTAATGTAATTTTAAGCTCACAAGGCTTTTACATACACAAACTGTGGAATATATACACCTAACAATCTTGCATGTCTTTCTCCCCACCTCAGTGGCCATAACTCACGCCTCCAACCCTCAAATCGAAAAGGGGAAAAAACGCGGTCATAAGCGCCTTCTTGCTTTATGCTGATGTACAACAGAATTTATATGAAAAGACTCTCCAATCGGCAAATGGGAAGTCAGATGAGAGTGCGAATGACCATTCACGTTAATGCTGCAGAGTCAACAACTCGCCGGCTTGTAGCCAAGAAAACTGCAAGGAAGAAACTTGCATATGAAGTGCAGCACACTTGGCATGAGCAAATTAATAAGCCAAAAAACAAATATCCCAGATCGGTACAGCGAATCCAATAAATGCAGCTACGCATCCACACAGTATAACAATTACGGGACATTGGCGGTCTCTCCACATCAGAATTCAGGAACTAAACAGAAAGTAATAGGAGAGATAGGTACCCCATTGTGGTTACTCATACCACAGTTGTAATTGGATTAGGAATATAAATAATATTGTTTGCCAATTATAATGATCACTTCAAGCAAGTTCAGCGAAAATATTATTACTAAAAGAGGGGATAAGATTTCACTCCAAAAGCATGATCTCTTAGAAATTCCAAAGTACCTGGTCCTTTACCCCTTACTAAATAAAACGATGATGGTAATATAAAAGCATTGATTATTGTGAGGCTTCATAGCAAGAGTTTAAGGAACATACCACATCAGGATTATCTAATAGCTAAATGTATTATGTATCAAACAGAAGAGAGAGAAAAAAGAACAAAGAAAACTAATTGAAGTAATTATGAACCACAAATTTAACCAGCAAAACCTAAATTGTATCTTAGCCTCTGCGATTCATCTTTATTGTCCTGGAAATTATTATTAATGGCATATGGCTGAGAAATAAGTTGGAAAAGAGCCAGAAAGCCGTCAAGGTCAAACCAAAATAAGCAAAGCATAGACAATCAAATCTACATTAGAAAGCAAATGAGACAATGATACAAGTCAAATTACAGCACAAGTTGGATTCAGAACAGGTAATCATGAGAGAAAATGATTAAAAGTATGACAAACTTGAAGTATACCTATGGATAGCTTTTGAGAGTGAATGACACCAATATACCAATGTACAAAGGAATGACAGCTTTGAAAACCAAAACAACTCTATGAGTGCCTAGCCATGCCACCTGAAATTTCTATTGCTCCTCGCTGAATTTTCTATTGCTCCTTGTTATAAGGTCCAATCAGTTACCAAAGCATTAGGGAAAGTTTAGCTAAGGTGGATCCTTATTACAGATAGCACTTGAAAGTAATTTTCATAAAGGAAAGAAGTACAATATACTGTTAGAATCTTAAATGTTAATCTTTGTCGACAATAAATTGAAATTACAACAATAAGCTCCAAGATTAGCTTCACAAATTTTCTTTTCAACATGGCATCCAAGTTGATCCAAATTATTTAGCCTCCTTAGTGACTAAAAGATCATAGTGTTCTCTTTCATGAGCCGTCTTTCCTTTATTTATCATAGGCTATCATCGAAGGCAGAAACACCAAAGGAAAATAATATAAGCTCTACTACTGATTTTACAATATATAGCCTGTTGATACAATCCCCAAAACAGAGAACAATGCTATTACTTATACAGCTATATATCACATAAAACATTCAATGACACTTCTTCTTTTACTTTTTTTTCCCCAATCCTTTTTGTCTTTAGGCATATGGAACTGGTAATGTTCAATTCCCGACTGCTAGAGTTAAGGTGGATTGGCCCAGCCGGGTTAGATAGTGCAGGAATCATGGAGCATAGGGCATGCAAACATTCTGCCAAAAGAACTTATAAATTATCTCCTGTTTGATTATTTTCTTTTACTTTGATTGAAGTATACGGAAGAAACTTGAAATTTGGATATAGACATAATAATATAGCATCTAGCATATATTTTTAGGGGCAAAGCTAACTTCCAAAATCACCATCCAAAAGGAAAAGAAAAAATGAAAATACAACCAGCCTCAACCATCAATCCACCACGACTACCAGGTTAAAATTTAACCAATTTCAATTTCTGTTCAATAACCTTAAACCCACACCCATTATCAATTGTAATGAAAAACAAACCCACAAGAACATGGCAAAAATATTGATACCTATTTTCTCTGTCAATTAGTGTGTTTGGTGTGTGTAATTAAAGATCAATGGTGAAAAGGGAGAGAGTGAATGTATGTCATAATCTACATTTGTTTTTGAGTATGAGAGAGAGAGGAGAGGACAGCAATGGTAGCAACAAAGACAATGGCTTTTTAAGACTAGGGCAACAAAGGGCTTGTTTTGGCTGGGAGATGGGGGTAGTAGTACCAGTGGCGATGTTGGCAAAAGAGTTGGTAGTTATTAGTTACATTAGTGGAAGAAGAGGCTGTTGATGAAAACGGCATGTATAGTGCGAATGATGGTGCTTGTTGTGGTTTGATAGTACAGACTTTTCATTAAGGGGAGAAATTTGATGTATGCCATGATGGAATTGGCAACAGTTGGGATATAAGAAAGAGAAGAGGTGTAGCAAATTTAAAGTCACCGAGAATGATTTAAAGGAAGTTATAATTATCTCTTAAATTTCTTTCGTAACAGCATCCACTGAAAACTGATGCCAGGGATTAACTTGCTAAGTACGAAAAAAATTAATTACCATGTTGCTTAAACTTGACATACAAATAGAATTGTAATATTTACCATGCATTTTAAGCTCGTCCTAGAAGAAGTAATATATTATTTGAATTTTGATAGGATGGGTTCAAAAAGAAATATAATGATAGATTCAACTTATATGTTCTACAATCTAGAAAAGAAAAGAAAGAAGTATGAGCAAGAAAAGATAATTAGCAAGATATAGATGGGCCATAGTAGGAAAGCCATTACAAATGAAACTTTTTATCTGTTCTGAATGGTTTAGATATGTGATCTACAAACAACCAGATACCTAAGAGATCGTCTCAGTGACAGTCAAGCTCACAGAATAAGATAAAATAAATAGAAGCAAAGTTATAACAATGATGTTGAGTATGTTATTTTCCCATACAACTTATACACATGAGAATATCAGCTAATAAGCTAATGCTCAATCGAAAATGTACCAATCCAACAAATTGGCGCACAGAACCAATGCAAAAGCAAAATTCATAGACAATGTTCAAGCAAAATCCTTCAAGAATTCAGAGGAAACCAAACTCCTACAACTTCAATGGACTCAACTATGCATTACCATATGGAGCTAATTCTTTCAAACCAAAGCAACAATTTTGTAAATAACAAGCTAGAAATAGTTACCTGCCAAAGGAACCAAAAACTGCAACAACCAACTCACTTAGAAACCAAAAGAATTTCAGGCTTCTTAGCTTTACTAGGAGTGTCAGCATTGGAAGAAGAATTTGCAGCAGAAGCAGCCTCTAACTTGGCAGCCTCGCGAGCTCTTTTATCGAGCTGAATGAGACTGCGAGTAGCCAAAATCGCCTGCGGAGCCAAATCATGAGAGCCTCTGGCATACAACCGCCGAACCGCCACCGAAGCAGCATTCTTTACCTCCTGCAAATTCAACGGTCCCAACAAGCAATGCCCCAATATTCTCAGTAATGGCTGCAATATCTCCCACGGTAACGGTATTCTCACTCCTTTCCTCTCCTCTCTTTTCACTATTTCCATCCTCCCAATCTCCTCCATCACGTGTTCAACCTCGAGATCATCACCCCCGTTCTCCTCAACGGCGTCTTTTTGATCAAACATATCCTTGCAAGAACAATCCTGCCCCGCCCACGCCGCCGCAAACTCGCACAATTCAACCTTAGACCAGCTCGGCATTTGCGAGATCTTCTTGAAATAACAGTCCAAAGCAACTCCCACAATCACTGGCCGCTTCGTTGACTTCACAGCAATCTGAGGCTCCAGCGGCGCCCACAGAACCCCAATGGACGGCTTTGACTTATCAAAAGCGTTAGAATTGGAACTCTGTTTGGCCCGGGGAGTATGATAGAGTGACGGCCGTGACAGATCGGGAATCTGAACGACCACAGGCTTTCCGCCACGCGCCTTGGCCTCGGAGGAGTAAATTGCGAGGAGAACAGCCTCGAAACCGGAGAGAGAAGGAGTTGAAGCAGAGTCAGAAGAGTGAATGCGAGAGAGGTAGAGACCGGCGATGAGAGGGAGAAAAGAGAGGACGATGAGACGGAGGTGAGGGTCAGAGGAGAGATAGGTGTCGTAAAGCCATTGGCAGAGAGGATCGGAGCCGGACCCGGAGGAGGGAGAGGAGAGAGAAGAGGAGAGAAGCGAGTAAGCTTCGGGAGAGGAGAGGAAGGAGAAGGCAGGGCGGTCGGAGTCGGCGAGGGAGGAGAGGGAGAAGGAGAAGGAAAGTGGAAGAAGAGAGGAAAGCGAGAGGATGCGAGAGCGAGCTTTGGAAATTGATTCCCACCAGGACTGCATTGGGTCTGTGGTGGAGGAGGTGGTGGTGGTGGGTTGCGGATGGGGGGTGGAGGAGGTGGAGGAATTGGAGGACGGAGAGTGGTGGTTGGTGGCAGTTTTGGTGGTGGTGGTGGTGGTGGAGGAGTTGAAGTCCATGGGTGCAGGAATAGAATTGACTGAGAAACGACTGTTTGGATGAGGAGGTAAAGACGGCAGAGACAACCACCAATTCAGGAACAAGTATAGACTTAACACCCAATGCTTAGGTTTATCTCCTTTTTACTTGTATTCGGTACTCCCCATATTATTAAGAAATCAACTCGTACACCCTTATTCCAAAATGTCGACCGTTGTACTCCCTCAAACTTTCTAAAGGTGTGATTGAATTTTAATGGCAACTCTATCACACTTTTTTTCCAAACGTTGGAAAAGATTGATGTCACCTTATTAAATTTAACCATATATGACTACCACACTTGAAATTAAAAAAAAAATATTAATCTCACATTATCAAATTAAAAAACTTTAATTTATTTTATGTTTATACCTCTTTCAAACTAAACATAGTTATTTTTGTTGATTTTAGTTATTTTTTGTCGATTTTGTACTTTAGACTTTTTGGATGCAGTTTTTTCCTACTAAACAAGGTCATTAATTTCCAAATTCACCCTAAAATGTCTTCTCTCAACTATTTTCTTGTCCCTTTTTTGCTACTACTGCTCTCATCCCCTTGTCCCCTACGATTACTTCTTGTTTGAACAATTGGAGTCTACCAAGCAAAGTTCACTTTCATGTAGGAAAGTCTAATTTTCTTTATAAAAAACTTTAATTTTCTCTATTTGTATACTTCTTTCCATATAATTATGAATACTTTTTCCAATTTTTGCTAAATTTGAACTTTCTTATAATGCACTTCTTGCCTACCTAACAAGGCCATCAATGTTTCAGATTTACTCTAATTTTTTCTTTCTTAACTTATCTTCTCGTCGCTCTTCTCTTCATTTAACGTGAGTTCCCCTTTAACTTTATGGTAGTTGATAAGTGGGCTACATTTGAAGATAGGGGTTAAAGACTATAATGGATATAATTTTCAGATTTGAGTCTTTGAAATGCATTAGGGAAGGGAAGAGAGAGAGAGAGTACATTTATGTTTTTTTATTTTATTTTTTGATGATGTTAAAGGGTTAGGATTTCAAGTTTTGAGTTCTAAAAAATGATGAGGAAAGCAAGCGTGTATAGGTGAGAGAGACTAAAAGCTGAAAGAGATGGAGTGTGAAGCATTGTTTTTAAAAAGATAGATTACTCTTTTGGTTATTTTTGTTAAAAGCATCTCCAACAATTCTCCCTATTATATTCTTAAGATAGATATATTATATTTTGTTCACTTTTCCATTTTAAAATATTTTAAAAATTGAAACTTTTAAATCTAGTTGTTCAACTCATTCACAATATTTTATTAATAAATTAAATAAAAGTAGATAAAAATTGAAGGAGTAAAATGAGTTCAAATTTCCATCTATTTTAAAATGGAAAGTGAACAAAATATAATACTTAAGAGTGTAATAGGAAGCATTGTTGGAGATGCATCTCCAACAGTCTCCTTATCATTCTTCTTATTATATATTATAAATAAATCATTTCTCTAATCTAGTTTGTCTTGAAATTTGTGCACTCTCCAACGATATTCTCTAAATTATTTTTTTTAATAAATTTATAACATTTTCTCAACAATTGACAATAATAGACACCATATATGATGTAAAAAAAGAAAGGACCGGAATTAAAAAAAATATGAGGAGCTAATTTTGGCTCGACACTTGCAAAGAACAGCTTTAACTTTTTTAGCCAACTTGAGAAGAGAGAAAACTAATAGGAGGCTATTGGAGATGAAAAGGTGAGATTCGGTTCCTTATTTAAGAGAAAAGAGTGATTTGACGAGGTTATTGTGTGTGCTCATGCCCAACACTACTTCATATAATATCTGCAAAATATTATATTTTTTCTAAGTAACTTGATTTTAAATTTAAAATCTACTCTAATAACTCCATTACTCACACTTATTACTCAACTCTTTAATTTAATGTTTTATTAATAAAATTTAATAGAATTTTATGGAGTCCAATAGTTCCTCCATAAATATAGATGGCTCCATCATTTTTTTAAGCTTTATTGACAAAATATTAACAAATGAGTAAAAAAATAGATCAAATTTGATAAATTGAAGTGAAAATTTATATTAAAAAATTAAATTAAATAATAATATGATATGGAGGATTATATGGAGTAGTGTTGGACATTATCGAGTGAGTAATGTTGCTATTGAGTTAGAGACTGAATTGTAAAGCTTTCTAAATGACAGGGACCGACCTAATGATTTATCTAAATCACAGGACCATATCGGAATTGGCTCGATTTTATTTGTAACACACGCCCAACCCAACCGCCACCGGGCCTTCTGTTCCTTCATCCTCAGCTTCACTCTGCAACTCCCGCACAACTATTCTCCTCTTCTTCAACATGTTGGCTGGTTTAGCCCATGTCGTTTCTCTTCGCTGCGATGTATTTTTCCATAACCCGAACCTGGTAAAGGCAGCCGGAGGCCATAGCCGTTTTGGAAACCTTTCAAACGCCGTTAATTTACACAGGTAGTGTTATTTTTCCCTGTTTCCTCTATTTTCTTTAACTTCCATATTAGTTGACATCAAAATATAGAGTTTAGAGAGCTATTTAGAATTTAGCAGAAAATATTTTTTTCTGAAAAAGGGGAAATGCTTTTTTAAACAGAATTCTATGTTAAGAGGCATTTTTATCTGAAGTCCACTTCGGCTTTTGTTTGCATTTGTGGTATTGGAGAAAATAGGAGTGGGGCGGCATTGTTATTAGATAGTGGGTTGGTGTTTGATTTGACTGTAATTAGGGTTTATTTCAGGTTTTGTAGGACGCTTCCATGTAGGAAGATTTTGATACGTGCAGCTGCTTCTGGAGTTGGAAGTTCTAGTCCTAATGGTGACTTGAACCCTTACGAGGTTTGGTGTTGTATAATTCTTGGTCTGCGCCTTCAAGTTAGAAGTTTTATTCATGTTTCGCTTATTGTGTGCATTAATATGCTTAGGTTTGTGATTTGATTTTTCGTTCTTGGGATTTTATACCTTAAGTTTAGGTACTTGGCGTGAACCCCATCGAGGGTTTTGACAAGGCGAAGCAAGTGAATGCTAAAAAGCGCAAGGAAGCTGAGAGGGCTGGGGATGATGCTACTGTTTCGCAGGTAAATTAAATTCATCTTGCTTTTTTTCCAAAACTTAGCCTGCTCGTTGTCTTTAATATATTTATGTATTATTTCCAGTTGGAGAAAGCATATGACAAGCTGATCATGGCTCAATTGGCAAATCGGAAGCAAGGTGTGACATTTAGCTCATTTAAGGTACAATCTATAATGAAGTATTTCACCCTTTTCTTTCTCTATTTCAACCCAATTTCTCATTTAAGTATATTCCTTCAAAATAAAAGATGCTTAGGTTGATGTTACCTTGTAAAGTTTGTGTCAGCCTTATCTTGAACATGCTAGTATGTAATTGTGAAATGCAGGTTTCAAAGGACATCAAGTTCGCTGATAAGCAGCCAATTGTTCCATGGGGACCAAGGTCATATTTTGTTCTCATGTGGTGTTTGTAGAAAGATTTTAAACAGTGCATTGTTAGATTGTTGATTTGCATATGGCATTATTTTTAAAACTGTAAGTAATGTTACCCCCATACTCAAATTCAATACCCTTCCTAATATTAATCTCAACATTGACGTCAAAAGGCTTTTCTAAGAAGTTTTTAATGGATCCCAAATTGAATGAGTAGTGTGGTTTATCCATATGGTATAGAACACTGAAAGGACTTTTCCTTTGTAAAGAGAAGACACTATTCCAAGCAGCTTTACTTTTGGTTTGGTTTTTCTGCTTTCATGTTCAGATTAAATCTTATGTAAAGATATTTTCATCCAGTGTAAAAATGAAAAGAAAGAGCTAGTAGCCTAAAAAATTCTTTTCCCAATTGGAGAAATGTATGAACTTTGCTGTCTATAGAGAGAGAGGGTGAGCTTACTTCATTAGATTTACTTTTAAACATTTCTCTGTCATCTCCCTCGTATGGCCTTCCAGTTTGTTGCCATATAACAAGTTTTCTAGAGAATAATTTTCTGTCTATTAAGTTTTTTTAGAGAATGATTTTTCTTTAATCTTAATATGATGGCTCAAACCACAATATATCCTTCTGTCAATATTTTCCCTCACATTTTTATATTTCTTGTTTCCAGGTTTGCCAAGTCCAGTGTAAATGACATGGGCATCAACTTGGCAATCTCAGCTGCATTTGTAAGTGCTAATTTTTTCTTTTTGACAAAATAAATGACAAAAAATAAGGGTTCCTTGCTTCTGTGGAAGGTCCTTTCATGTGCACATGGTTGCAGATTCTTGCCTCATATTTGTTTGGGCATTTATACTTATTGAAACAGAAACCTTGGATTGTGCACAAAACCAATCTTAGTATTATAAAGTATGTTTGACTTTGCTGCCTTCGATGCTCAGTAATTGGATTTTCTATGAGCTAAGCAACCTTCATTACTTTCAATATTTGTTCACTGTGCCAGAAATAAGTTGGCTAGTTTTGAGATTGAATATGTTTCTGAGTTGAGTTTGGCTCATATATTCCGAAAAGTTGAGTTTCTATATGGCTTCTGGATAATTATATCCTAATAACAGCATTTCTTTTCTTATGGCTGTTATTTTATTTTTAATCCTGTGTTATTTTTCAGACTGCTTGGATTGTTATCAAACGCAATGCTGAGTATAAACCCTTGCAATTTTTGGCTTTTGCATTTGTTTATCGAATTTTTGAGAAGCTGAAGTCCTTTGAAGCTCCTGCATCTCCAAAATATACGGTGCGTGAAACATGAAATACTGCCTTTCAATATCAGTCTTGAGGGGCATGATATGTGAACGGCCTAAGAACTGGTAACTGTTAAAATGTATTTTGTGGGACAATATGTTCATTTCAGATTATGTTGTTTCAGGAAGATGGGGAAGACGATGGGAGGGCATTACGAATGGGAAAGCGGCTTCTTCGTTCCCTTGCACTAGTTTTTGGTTGTATGGCTTTTGCTTCTCTGGTATGATGT
>CAODLS010821545.1:0-16544 GCA_948243855.1 Flueggea neowawraea | reverse complement strand
TTCTTATATTCGTAATAAATTACAAATAAACGGGTATATACGCACTCGCGTATTTCTCAAATAATTGAAATCTCATTTCAATTATCTAAATGAGAACCATATTTGTATTTTTTTAAAATTAATTATTTTGAAAACTAATTTTCAAAATAATTCTTGCAGAAAACACATTTTTCATAATTTTTAAACCACTTTTAATATTAAAAAAATTGGAAAAAATAGTCTTGGAACTCAAAAAATTGTGCAAAATATGTCACAAATTCCAGAAAAATTCAAATTTTAATTCTGTGAAAAATTTTACAAAATTTGGAGGTCGGGACACGTGCCAAGTGTGAGTCCCCACGCTCCAACACGTGCCACGTGTAAGTCCCCATGCACGATCACTCACCAAGCGTGCATAACACGCACAACTCCAAACGCCGCCACGTGTCGTAGCCTCGTGGAGACACGTGTCACATATGACACATGTCACATATGACACATGTCACATTTTGATTGGTCAAAAGTATGATAATGTGGACGCCACATGGCAAGTTGGCTTGGTGCCACGTGTCAGGACTTGAATGGACACAAAAGTTGATGTGTCCGCATGGTCAGGATGCCACATGTAACATGCTGCGTGGTGTTGAATTCCACGTGTCGATTTGCGAAAAGGCCACGTGACACTATTGACATGTGTCGTATCGTGATTAGCTACCGACAGTCGGTTCTGCTGCCACATGTCTGACACGTGTCGATTTACCATTTGTCCACGTTTCAGTCAACTTTGACAGAATTATTACTCTGCCAAATGTCACGTGCTGAGTGCGCCGTGTGGACGAATCATAACTTGCCACGTCGCCATTCTTTTCAGATGAAAAATTCATCTGTAAGCTTCCCACTCAGTATTTTTCGATCGAATTTTCGACGATTTGACGACCTTTCCGATAGAATTTTTGCAACAAAATTTTGGCAGGTAACGTTTTTGAGGTGTTTATCTCAAATCTTTTATCAGAATTTCGAAAATACAAATTTCAGTTTTCGGCTCTGGATAGACTTGAAACAAAAACGATGTTCGGAACAAAAAAGTCGAATACAATAAATTCACAGTAGATATTAAAGACAGATACCAACAAGAATTTTAAATCATAATCCAAAATTCGTTCTTCGCTCTGATACCACTAAAAGAATCTAGTTTCTGGTTTAACAGATAAACAGTATATAATAGCAAGTTCGAGTTACCTACCTCGATTCCAGCGAAGGCGCAATCCAACCAGTAGCTGAAGATATAGAGGTCAGGATCGATTATATGTTGGTCTCGTGAGCAAACCATGGTCGGGTTGGCGACGAGAGTGCTCGTCTGTTTCGCAGCCTAGATGCCACTTTGAATCGGGACCATCGACGGACGAAGGACGAGTAGAGAGAGATGTACAACATGGAGGAAGAAACTTTCTTTTTCTTCCTTTCCTTCTTCTCTCTCACGTTTTTGTGTGGGATGGAAGAATGAGAATTCATTCTTTCATATATATAAGCCTTCATAATGGGCTTTAGGCCCAATGGGCCTAATGAGCCCAATGAGCTTAGCATATGGGCTTTACGGGGCCATCTCAATTGGGTCCGTCAATTGGTCTCGGTCCATTATCTCGGTTCACACCTTGACCGACCGAGTTTAGTTCACCCGTCATGGGCGGACCGCTTTTTCCAACACAAATCTTAACATATAAATCATCGGTTATATCCTAAAAAACTACCACTTTACGATCATCGATTGCTTAGAACCTTCCTCTTCTCAAAACATGTAATAAGAGCATTTTCAATGCTCTTTCTAAATCTAAAATATTCTTTGTTATAAGGAATTATTCTTAAACATTAAACTCCAATACACTCTTTATTTCACTCTTTATTTTTAAATGTAACATAAAGAGTGCAATTGATTATTTATTTTTAGAGAGTCAAATTGACTCTCTATTTATTTGTCATGAATAAAGGTTATAGTTCATATATATTTTATTTTTATTTCTTCATTTTATTTTATTTAATCATCATACTCTCTCTAATAGTCTTTTTCTTTAAATTATTTATGCATTCATGTTTTGTGAAAGTTAATAAAATAAAAAGTAGAGTTAAAAAGTACTATTGAAAAACGTTTTTATTTTGAATCTATAAAATTAAAATTACTCTTTTTTTTTATCAAAAGTGCTCTAAAAAATAAAGAGCATCACTGGAGAAGCTCTAACTTCCTTTATAGCAAAAGAAAATGATTTGTTACTTGAAATTAACTTAAATTGTTGGATGTGTGAATTGTAGAATCCAATATTAAGAGGCAATTGGATGATATTATAATGAGGACTCAATGAGGACCTTTAAAAAGAATCCTTGGTGAAAATCCGAGTTACTTAATTTTAGACTCAGTTACTTAATTTGAGGGGGTGATTTTTTAATTGTAGATCTAAAAGTTACTTAATTTTAGATGTTGTTACTTAATTTAACCACCGGTTATTTAATTTTAATCGATTACTTAATTTTGTAATAAATTAAATAATTATGATTGTTACTTAATTATTACTGAAATTATTTAATTTAAACCTCAATTACTTAATTTATTAAAAAATTTCTTATTGTAGTACCACCTCAATTATGACTACTTCTTGCAAGTAATTATGAAACATATTTTTGATATAGAATTTTGAAAAGATGAGTTTATATATTGACATAATAAATGGGAACTTGCTTTGTTAATTAGTTATTTGACATATGAGTTTAATTGAATCAATAATTCTATAGATTGTTCGACCTTGATGGGACTGACCTAACAGAGGCATGAACAGTATCCCCTAATTTCTGGGGTATGACCTGTCCGACAATCTTGCATGAACAGTACTAAGTGGATAAACCTGTGTGAGCATATGTCGCCGAAAAAATTAAAGGGCAAAACCCTTTGAAGATGAAGCACATTTCTTTATTTTGATATACTTCTCTCAGCAAACTAATGCAGTTATTTATAATAGTTATATGTTAGACTACTTTTTTAGAGAATATTACTGTCTTTCGTGGTATTTTTTTTGTTGTTTTTTGTAATTTATTTTTATTAATAATATTTTAGAGTTTAAAAGTGCGGTATTATTGGGGTGCTCTAGTGTACTGCTTTCCCACATTTCATGAAAAAAAAAACTAATGCAAATCTGGTTCGGATGGTTTTATCTTTATACTTCATTTAGTTAGATATTTCTTTTGAGTGGTGAAAGATGACTAATTCTAAGTTTCTTTCAACCTTTTTTTTCAACTAAATAATATTATTTTTTTATTTTCTTTTACTTATCAAAAATAAATGTTATTTTTTTAGAAGTATTTAAACTAACAAGGTCTTAAACACTAAAATAACCAAAAATGAATTACTTAATTCAAAAAAAACTTATATGATCAGTTTGCTAGAAATATTAGAAACAGAGAAACATGTTTTGATTAACATGTCATCACTTTTCTTAACGAAATTAGACTCCATTATATTGTTGATGGGTTATGGCACATGTCCCTAAACTAAACCTCTAGAATTATCCAAGTCATTTTGAAGTTCGCATGGCAATAATCGTGTTGCCATTACGGTTATTATTATTATTATTATTTTGTTATTAGGACACTCAGAGATGTGTTAATGTTCATGAGGCCAGACAGCATGGAATTACTTTTCGATGGAAAAGTTGTGATTTTCGGTAGGGACTTCAAACAAATATTGCTTGTAATTCCAAAAAGTAGTAGACACAAGTTGTGTCAGCTACTCTCAATTCTTCCTATTTGTGGAGATTTCGCAAGATTCTAAAATTAACAAAAAACATGAAATTGTTGAATGGCAATTCAAATACAGATGCTGAAGAATTGAGAACATTTTCAGAATGGATTTTGAATATTATTGATGGAAAAGTGGGCGAGGTAAATGATGGTATAGTTGATTTTCATATACCAGATGATATACTCATTAGAGATTCTAATGATCCTCTTAGAGCAATTGTCGACAGTACGTATACTAATCTCATAGAGAATGCTCAAAATGCTAAATACTTGGAACAACGTGTCATTCTTTCTCCTATATTAGAAGTTGTTGATAAGGTGAATGATTATGTGATGTCAACATGGCTAGGGGAAAAGGTATGTTATCTAAGTTCAGATAGTATATGCAATGTGGATATAAATTCAAGCTCTAATGAAGATATTTATACTCTTGAGTTTTTGAACAGTATATCTGTTTTGGGATTATCAAATCACAAATTGACATTGAAGGTGGGTGTACCAGTAATGTTGCTCTGAAATATAGATCAATCTGCAGGTCTTTGCAATGGTACAAGATTAATTGTATCTCGACTTGGACGACATGTGATTGAAGCAAAAATTATAACTGGTAATAATGTGGGTGGGCGGGTTTTCATCCCTCGTTTGGTGTTGACTCCATCAAATATAAAATTACCTTTTCAATTCCAATGGAGACAGTTCCCATTAGTTCTTTCCTTTGCAATGACAATCAACAAAGATGTGTGTTGTCGTTTCAAGAGTTATAAGCAAATCTGGATTAAAGATTCTGATATGTGACAAAGATGGCAATTCATCAAATTGTACTCAAACGTTGTTTACAAAGAAGTCTTTCAAAATTTAATATGATATTATTTAAAATTATATTATCATTATATCCATGCAATTTGTATTAATTTATTTTAATGATAAATAACTTTTAAATTATAAAATTTTGAATATTTATAAATATTAAAATGCACTAATGGTATCCCGGAGCAACGCCCGAGTCTAACAGTAGTTAGGGAAGGATGCTTTATGTAATTAGGTAGTTACTGATTTATATTTCGTTTGTAATTTAATGGGTAATGAGATGACGCTATTTTTTCTGCTTTGATACTTAATTCTAAATATTTTCTATGAAAACAATATAGGGTTTTCTCTCTCTTTCTTTCTTATCTCTTCTATATTTGTTTCTGTGATTTTTCCCATAACTATAAGTTGATCGGTGATTGATACAATCAGTAAATGCATGTATGTTGATGTAGTTTTAAAACCTTGAAGTATTCAGAGTATCGCACTATCGAAGATCTTACTAGCTAATTGTTGTTTAAAGTGAAAAAAGTAAAACACATTTGTTTTAATTTCTCAACTAAATAAAGCAAAGAAATCAAATAACAAATTAAACAAGCAAATAAACTAAGTGGACAAAAGAAATTCAAGGAATAACGTACTGTTAGGGCTACAAGATTTCGTTTAATGGAATCTTATATGTGATTAAAATAATAAGTTTACGAGAAATAAAATAATGAATGACAATTTGTTGTTATAGTTATCTAACACCGATTTCAATCAAATTATGTTGTGATTTGATTAATTACACTAATACTTTTATTTAAAACTAAATTAATCAAATTTCATTAATTTAAACAAAGCTTAAAGTCATCACATTCTAATTCTAATAAATGTATGTCGAATGCTTAGATTTAAGATGGTAACCCTTCTTCCTAGCGTGGCCATCACTTCCGTTGTTACTTTTCACCACCTAAAAGGACTTTCTGCTCTTATTACCGCTAATGACTGATTATAGCTGTAGGTGTACTGTTTTTTACATAGTTTATAACCATAATTGGCGCTTTTAAAATTTTTATTAATTTAATTTAGGTCGTCTTTTGTTTTTTTGTTGGAAATATGACTTTGTCTTTCTTAGAAAAAAAATTATGTTTTCTTATAATTTACTCTTTTTTTATATTTAAATTGGATTATGAATGTTGTTTTTCTTTTTTTTGGACAAAAATATTTTACTATTTATAATACTTTGCATAAGAAGCTAGTAACTTATACCTAGAAATAGTGTTATTTTTAGTCTATTGACCCACAAACAGAAATCTGTTTTCAAGATTCAAGAGGGGTCTATGTGGGAAGTAAGATTATGTTTGAGACATAATAAGCATTGCCTTGAAACAACTTGAGGGTTCAATATATTGCCACATTTATTTCCTGCTTTCACTACATCTTTCGTGTAAGTCATGAACTTTCGTGATTCTGTTTGCATGACTGCTTCTTTTTTTCACTTTTTACGGCATAAAAGAAGATTCTACACAATTACAATCCAACAACAAGCTAGGGTTCCTCAACTGTTTAAAGTTTCCAACATCTTGAATCCATCATTACACAAATTGGGGAGGATAAAAAAAACTGTTTTGATCTTTCTTGTGGGCAGTGATTTTAAAAGAAGAGTGAACTATATACAAGAAAAAGCATAATTATTAACATTGTAATATGTCGAGAGATGAAAATAGCACAGACTCATCGAAGAACTTTTTAAGTTTCAAGAAGTCAATTCAATACTCTAGCAATTATTTATTTTTTATGACAATAGATAAATTGTCGATTTTTTATTTGGTATCTGGTTTCGTAGTACCGGCGAAAACACCTTGTATTGTAGGAGTAATTTTCGCTTTCTTAACCCACTACTTCGTGAGTTAGATGAATAAACCATATGATTGATGAAAAAAGTAGATAAATTGCCTTATATATAGTTTTTTAAGTAATTTTATGAAAATATTCCTTATAATTATTTAATATTTACAGTTTGAAAAAATTTTGAGTTGGATTTGAACTCCAAACTACACACGATTTTCATGACATTTACATCTTCACATGATATTTCCTCTGAATAGGTGCGGAAAGTTCTAAAATTTTCGCATTTGATTAGCTATCAAAAAACTAATTAAATTGGTTTAATTAAGAATAAGAAAAAAAAAAAAGATTTATGCAAGATTATAGTCTAGTGGGATTTTACATGGATGGGGTGTAAGAGAATACAAGATTATAACTAGTTTTATATCTAGTCACCTATCGGTTTAAACTTTTAGGTGAGATAATTTCGATAAATCACTTCATTTTTTTTTTAAATTTTGTATTCTTTAAAGAAATATGCTAGAACACTCGCTAGCAAACAAAAAAAAAACACTCAAACAAAATTGCATGTGATATCCCATAAGCACACAAAAGTTGGCATTGAATCAAACGATCTTCAGTGGCCCGTAAAATCAAGTCAAATATATAATTTGATCGTAGTAATTAAAGCAGCAAAACTGTGGGATTAAGGGCAGGATGCTGCCGTAACGATCCCATGATGATTCCTTTATGGGATTTTGATAAAAATGTCGCCATGTTAGTATTATCACTTGCATTATCTTTGCCAACATGATATTAGGGACCACATTATTGGTCTCTTAATCAAGCTAATCACAAATATATTGATTAATTAATTTGGTATTAGGCAGAACAAAATGCAGATTTGGGTTACGTACAATTGTGTGCTGGAAATAAATATCAAGTCTCGTGCTTCAAGATCTCGTCCAAAACATTTTACTGTAAGAACCCACACGTTGTGATGATACTATGATTCATCAAATCGAAACCAACGTGGACGAGAATTTTGCTTTTCTTCACATGTCTGCATTTTTGTAATCTGTGTACGTGTAGATATGACTATGACTATGATTTGTCGATTTAGGGTTTCATTGGTACTCTTGCTATTATTATTATTATTATTATTATTATTATTATTATTATTAGTATATTTGTTATGTGCCCTCTGATTGGGTGTACACTTTGGTTTGACCCCAACAAAGCTTTATTGTGCTCGAGGTACGACGAGTATTGAACACACATAATTGGTGCCAAACTTTCTAATTATCCATATAGTACAATTAATAAATGGAATTTTTTTTGTCGAAAAAAGGGGAGTCTGAGGCGACCAGGAGGTAGCGTACTCTTGATGTGCGTGATCATATAAACGAATAAATCTCCCTACTACAGAATGTTCTGGAGAGTCATAGCCGATACGGACAACAGACTTAGATCTGTGCACTAATGGAAGTAAAAGATTTGCATTACTGTAATTGTCTCCCACACAAGAAAATCTCTCCCACATAACATTCTCCAAAAACCCTCACCACACCAAGCACTATGCATTTCCCCCACTTGCCCCCTCCTGGCCCCACCACCTGCATCGGTGCTCCCGCCTCTCCTCCTCCTCCCCCACCATGCTCGCCCCTGCTCCTGCCCCACACCTTTTCTTCTTCTTCTTTCTCTTTTATTCTTTTTTTTTTTAAAATTAAGTTTTGGTCTGTTTGACTTTATGTTGTTTTGTTGCTTGTGTATTTAGGCATTGGAATCCAACCGTTATTCTTTTTTAGGAAAATTTAGATTTTGACGATTACGTTAGAATAACTATTATTTTGTAACAATTTTCTTTCATATAATTATTTAATTAATGTTAGTGTTCTTGGTAAATTATGTTAGTATATAAATTATAAGTTTAGTAAATTGCGTTGAAAGTAGAAAATTACACGTTACGTTTTCTTAAAATTTAATGTGACAAGTAACTATTAGATATACAATATAATAATTGAATATGTAAAAGAATTATGTTAGTTTTTTTGGCATCATATTTAGCTTAGTTTCACAGACGGTCACTCTATATTCACTTTTGTCATAGAAAGGTCATTAAATATCAACTTTTATTTCTATATAGTTATTAAGGCCGGTTTTTCAAGATTCCTGCATCGGAAAGATGACGAGACGTATCACGTCATTTAAATATCGCTACGTGTGGACGCCACATGGAAGCTGGCCCAATTTTTTTGGAACCACAACCGACCCAATTGACCCTAAAATTTTTTAAAAAAAATCCCTAACTACCCAAAGGAGGAGACCCATTTCGACTTCATGTATTTCTTGCAATATTTTCCTCCAAAGCTTCAATTGTATTTGCAGCCTCTGATATCTATGAAAAATACATATGTTCTCCTTAGTTATATATAATTCTAAATCAACATGTTTGTGCTAACTACACTGCTCTTATTAACTATATATTCTAGTTGATTATAATATTTATTAATTCATAATGCAAATAACATTACATTAAATCTTGTTGACTGGTAGCCATGGATTCTCTTAAGTCATTTTGGTTGACGTTCTCATATTTTTCTTCAGCTTGATGCCATTTTTATTGAATTAATTGATACATCCTATCAACAATTTTTTTAATTTTCTCTCCTAATTTTACTGGGTTACCAGCCATCAGATCATATGACCGGTCGGTCCAATTGACTTCATTTATTCCTAATAATTATTGATGAACCCTATTCTGTGTTGGGTTTCTAGCCATCGGATCTTATGATTTGTCGGCCGTTTACCTCATTTATTAATATATCTCATACTTTCTTTTTATATAAATTACAAAAAAATACAATCCCCCCCCCCAACTTTTGCATGTTGGATTCTTAGCCGTCCGATGTGATGACCGGTCAATCGGTGGTCCACTGTGCGACACGCGACATATCTTAAGGTGGACAAAAAGGTCGAGGCGGACAAGCGGCGACAAGGGCGCATATGGACACGTGGCAAAAGTGGGACACTGTTGATGAGGGTATTGTGATGACGTGGAAATGACGTCAGCATGTGAGCTCCTTGCCCAGCAATTTATCTTGAATTCTGGGCTCTCTAATATATTTATTATTTTGAGTATTTATGTATTATTTTGAGTATTTAAAAGAGAGGAGGTTAGGGGATAGGATATGGTGTGTGAACTTTCGGTGATTGTACGGTGACGTGGCCATTTGTTGCTTTGTAGACTGGCGGCGATCATTGACTTTATCCTTTCCTTAATTATCTTTTATTTTGTTCATTTGCTTAGTAAATTCTTAAATACATACTTAAACAAAAAGGTTAGTAAATTCTTAAATACATACTTAAACAAAAAGGTTAGCTTTGAATACATGTTTCTCCATGAGTTTATAATTTTGTTTTCTTCTTACATTTTACGTAACATATTAATCCCCCGTATTGCATATTAAATATATTTTATTAATTAAATTCATACTATTCTCTCCATTTTCTAATTATGTCATCTATTTAATTTACTAGATCTATTATATATATACCATTCTCAGTCTACTAAAAAATGCATTTTACTCTCAAAAAGGCCAATTATATGCTTTTTTTTAATTTTTACTATTTTTTTACAATGTACTTTTTATTTTTCAATATTATATATTCTACTCGTAGAATATTTCAATCTCTTTATGTACTTTGAGATAAGAAGAAAAAAAATATATTTTTACTTAGAAGGTGTTAATCTAGGGATTAGTACATTGGTATTGAACAAACTTTTTTTTTTTCAAAAACCGACTTTTTTAGTTGAAAATTTTGAGAAAAATATTTTATTTTCAAAGTACAGTTCTCTATTTTTATGAAAGAAACTTAATTTTAGTAATAAACAATGATAAATTTCTCTGGTGTAAGATCAAAATGTATCATTTTTTCTATAAGTACAGAAAATTTGCTTAAAATTTTGTTTTATAAAGTGTTAGGTTTTGGAAACGTATTTGTGCAATGAGAATATGGATTAGCACATATTTTGATGATTTTAGAATGGCACACCAAGTATAAATTTAAACAATTTGGAAGTCAATAATAATATGGATTTGCTATTTGTTTTGTATACCGACTAGAAAAACGTGTGTGTATGACATGAAATAAACCTTCTACATTGATTAAGTTCTCTAAATTCTCATGGAAGTCAATAATATTGTCACCTATCAAGTTGACATGATCACTTTCCATCAGTCAAAGCTTAAATAAATCCTTAATTAACATTTCTTAATTTACTACGACTTATCATTTACAAGTGTTAGTCATAAAAAAGTCCACACTTTAGACTTTTGAATAATGGAGACAAGCAATGTTTATTACATTTGCGTGTCTAGACATACAATGGCATTGACTGCAATGTTTATTACATTTGCGTGTCTAGCCATACAATGGCATTGACTCCAAAAAAACAAAAAAAAAATTGTTGCTGTAATAAGATATGTTAGGTAATAAATGGATTGGTAGTAGTCGTATACGTCCCAAGTTCAATGTTAGTTTTCTAAGTGTTATTCAATGTTAGTTTTCTAGGTGATATTTGAGACTACTTCATAAAATATGTGGCGGGACATCTTTGTCAATTCGATTTTCTTGCTAAACAAAGTGAAACGTACGTATTTGTCATTAAATGTCATCTTAAGATTTTTTCTTCTTCTTTCTTCTTAATGTTTGCTACTTGCTAGCAAGGAAGATAATTGAAGGTAACGATAGGGCATCTCACTTGGATTTTTTTTCTTTTCTTGAATTGTTTTTCTTCTTGTTTTTGTTTTCCTTATTTTCCTGTGAAAAAAGCTTTTTTTTATTTTCTATTTGAGAATACATATGAATCGTAAAAGATATGTCAATTTACAAAATAGCACACATGCTTATCAATTAGTATTTTTCATATTTAAAAGTGTGTAATATCACTTTCATGAGTTAAATCATTAATAATTTTCGTCTCTTTCAACAAAACTCTTTACATTTAAAGTCTATTGAGGACTAACATTCTTACTATTGAATCAATGACTTATTAATATTTTAAAAATTCTTTATATTAATGAAACAAACGTCATTTTCAATACTGCTAAGAGATCAATACTTCGATCTTTAGTAAAAAAGAAATGTATTGAAAACTAAAAAGAAGAAAAACTATTGAAATAAGTTCCAAAATTTAGTGCTAAACGGATGACAAAGAGTTCCATACGTGATGAGTTGAGTTAGTGAAAGTCTAGGAATGCACTTACAAAAGGCCAAAATCACAAACTTATACCAAAATCGTTAAGTCAAACTAAAAAATTATTAACAAATACTTTCCTTCGTTAATCGAAGATAAAAAAGAAATTGATGTCAACATTCGTTTGTAGTACACCTCTCGAAAGTCAAGCTCAAATTGTTAACTCTTGCTTTTCAATAATTCTCACCAAATTTACTAGGTAAGAAGCAATATTTATACTCTTTCTCCGTCTATCGGAGAATTCTCATAGCTCATTCCAAAGTGCACTTTCTATGTATTTCACTAGAAAGTCACAAAAATGAAGTCACCCCGGCAATTATAAGTGTTCATTTCAGTTATGGGTCTATTTCTATCTTCTATTGGGTGGCAAGTTAGGTTAACCATTCCCTTCCTTTTTCAACCACGTACAAATATCAATATTCACACACATTGACAATAGATATTGGTATTATATTTACCATGAACATACCCAAATAAAATGTATAAGATTTTACTCTTCCAAAAAAAGCTTGCCAACAAATGAACCTTAATTATTAGTTTATAACTGATCAACATTGCTAGTTTTTTCTTATTTCAAAATTGTTAATTTCATCCTTTTGAATATTGCATTTTTTGTGGGTATAAGATGAAAAGAATTGGAATTAATTTGAGTTAGAAATCAATGAATTTAGATTATACATGTTTTGCTATCTCTAAAACCTCCCAAACCTAATTTTACATAATAAATATAATTTCAAATTTTGAATTAAAAGAAAACTTAACTAACATAAATTGAAGACAAATTCCATGAATGAATATTGAAGCAATACTCTTAAAAAAATCAAATACAATGATAAGCAAGTAGTTGGATATATGAATTCTCGATTTTAAAATTTAGATATTTTTATAGCAATAAAAAAAAGGTGGGAGAATCTTATAACCAAGTTTCTCTTTGGAAGCACAATTTGGTCAAAGTAGTGGAATTTAGTGCAAATCCATCTCTTCCAACAAAACATAGTCATAAAGATTTTGTGTTTCTCATCCACAGCCGATTTATTGCCAAGGAAATGGAACTTAATAGTAATAGGGTTTGTTTGGTAGCAAAACATATTTTGTATTTAACATGTAGCATATATGAGTTTTTGTAATTTGTAATAGTAAAAATTGATGATGATGTTAGCATTTTTATTTGTTATTGTTGCTTATAAAATTTCAAAAACCCTTGCATTTTAAAATTAAAAAATTTATTTATACATGTAATCCAAATTAATCTGATAATCATCCACTAAAAAATTTATTTATACATCTATAATCATCCAAATTTTTTAATTGTTATATGAAATTTATTGTGCTTAAAATACATCTAACAAATCAACAAATATAGATGAATTTATGTTTATAATTGTTCTTTTTAATCATGTTTATAATTGTTGAAAACTACAGTTTGTTACTTATTTTGTTATTAAAGTTTACATTTACTAAATGACATCTTGCAATGGAGGAGATAAATGCGTTTATAGAGGATGCAAATGAGAGTGGTTTTTGCGAGAGTCAGGCGGGAATGTGCAACAAGGGTAAAATTGTAAATTCTGATGCCGAGGTTTTAAATGGTCCTGGTTTGTAACACAAATACAGTTGACTTTCTGTAGGGAATATCCCATCTGCTGGGCCGTTCCAAACAAGCCCATTAAAAATAATATTTAAAATAACGGTAAGTACGTGAAGGCACTAAACTCTTATTTGCACACGTGACAATCTGTCAAGTTAGGCAGCCAGCTGGCAGGTCCCACTTGGATACTTGAACAAAGAAACTCCAATTATTTACCGTACACAAATACACATATACTTCTCTTCTTCTTCTTCTTCTTCTTCTTCTTCATTTTCTCTTTCGTTTTGACCCAAAATATCGCGAGAAATTGGGAATTGAACGCCGTTTTCTGTTACCGGGAAATGCAAGTTGTATATATTTGACTTAGCCTGCCGGTATTTTGGGGGACACCGGCGGTACAAGCGCGCATGTAGCCGATTTTAATTAGTAATTATTACTGCGGGTTTACTGGGTGTTGCCGGTTATCACACCAGAGTAAAACCGGATATTGCCGGTTTGAATTGTTACCTTCCATGGAATTCCGGCTTTCATTGTACGGTAAATCAAGAATAGAACAATTAGTAGTCATAGGCATCTTGGTTTACTCACTAATATGCTTCACTTTATTTATTTTTTATCGGCTTCAACTCAACTCACTTACTGAAAAAAAAAGGTAAAAAATACATCTACACGAATGTCGGTTGACCTTGAGATATCTTGAGTAAAAATAGTTAAGGTATTTTTAGAGTTATGTACTTTTGTATTTTTAATGACTAAGATATGTTTAGATTAGATGTAATGGTTCAAATTGCATTATTTATTACTAATTTTTAATGTATTAATATAAATTAAACCGTTAAATCAAATTAAAATAATTTAAATAGATATTGACCATAAAAAATATATAAGATACATAATACCAAAAGCATCATAGCTGGTGCCTTCTTGAGTCACCAATATGCTTCACTTTATTGAGTTAGATTGAGTGTAAATAATAAATGTAGGTTGTATATTGAAAAATTAAGAAATTAGCATTTTTTTCATAATAATAATATGTGGAATATGTAAAATATAGTGTTTAAACAATGCAAACCAAATACGTCCAATATAATTAGACTCTTTTTATAAAATATAATTATTTGTAAAAAGAAATTTATTGAACAATAATGAAAGAGTACGTCTCTCAAATTAACATATATTGAATACGATTTTTTTCTTGCATACGAGGCGTTAGATATTCGTATGTTTTAAAATTGGGATTCTTCTAATAAGTTTTTGTTCGCTCTGAGAAAATTAATAGCTGATTTAGAAGTATTTTATTTTTGAGGGCTCAAATTTAAGAAGTAATCATTACCACTTCTATTCTATTGGAACTAATGTAAAACCTATATTTAAATGATTTATTTCTTTTCAAAGGTCGTAATAAGACTTTCTTGTCAAGAGAATTACGATGAATACCACTAAATTAGAGAATGATATATACTTTAACAAAAATATTAATATGAATTTTTTTTATTAATATCATAAAGGAAGACTTATGAGCAGGCGTAGAATAAAGTAAAACATTAGAATTGGTCAATAGAGTGGGATTTTGGTTATCAAAAACCAATGAGTTGATAGTGAATTTGGAAAGCCCAAGCTTTCCAAGAAATAGCATGTCAAATTGAACATAAAAAAGAGTAGAAGCTTCATGCATTTGTGTGTAACACAAATTGTGGAAGTTTGTACAAAAATGGAAAACAAAGTCCCCAAAAATAAATTTACAAAAATAACTCAATTATATCATTAATGTTCAATATCCTCTAATCCCAAAAACAAATCATAGCCATCTTATGCCCTCCCCTATCCATCTATATATACCCACTTGTATCCATTTTTTTCCTCCACACAAACTCAACATTTCCTTCCTTTTCTTACAACACCGCACAACTTTCTCTTTTCTTGCATTAACACGTTCCACGCTTCGCATCACATATAGCACGAAACCATGCCTGAAGCACCCAAGAACAACGCTACCCTTAATCCCTCCGAAAGCAACAAGAAAGCTCTCGACTTCATCGAACATGTCACTTCCAACCCCGACGAGGTCCAGAAAAGGATCCTCGAAGAAATCCTGTCTCGCAATGCTCATGTCGAGTATTTGCAGAAGCATGGCCTTCATGGTCACACCGACCGTGACACTTTCAAGAAGGTCATGCCTGTTATTACCTATGAGGATATCCAACCTGATATCAACCGTATTGCCAATGGTGATACCTCTCCTATTCTTTGCTCACAACCCATTTCTGAGTTCTTAACAAGGTCTGTTTTTGCGCTGTTTTTGCCGACTTTTTCTTTATATGAAACGAGTCCAGTACCATTAGACTATAATCATCGGCTATTTGCGATCCTGATGGCGTCATTTTTGTTTTTTGAAACTTTCGCTTGATGGGTTGTTTTGTTTTTCAATGAAATTTTTGAAAGTTACTGTTTTATATGGATTTTTGAGTGATTTGGAGAAATGGCCTAATTTTTGTTTGTTTGATTTGATTTTGCAGCTCTGGGACCTCAGGAGGGGAAAGAAAGTTGATGCCAACAATTGAGGAAGAACTAGGAAGGAGGTCACTACTATATAGCCTATTGATGCCTGTTATGAGCCAATTTGTGGTTGGCCTTGAAAAAGGCAAAGGAATGTACTTTTTGTTTATAAAATCTGAGGCCGAAACACCTAGTGGCCTTGTGGCCAGACCAGTCCTCACTAGCTACTACAAAAGTTACCACTTTAAGCACAGGCCCTTTGACCCGTACACTAACTACACTAGCCCAAATGAGACCATTCTCTGCCCTGACTCTTACCAATCTATGTATTCCCAGCTCCTCTGTGGCCTCTGCCAACACAAGGAAGTCCTCCGCGTCGGCGCGGTTTTCGCCTCTGGATTCATCAGGGCAATCCGATTCTTGGGAAAACATTGGAGACTCCTTTGTAACGACATTAGAACTGGCACAATTGATCCTCAAATCAAAGATCCCAGTGTCCAGGAAGCAGTCATGAAAATACTAAAACCAGATCCAAAACTTGCTGAGTTTATTGAGGGTGAATGTCAAAAAGAATCTTGGCAAGGGATCATAACTAGACTTTGGCCTAACACCAAGTACGTGGATGTAATTGTGACGGGGACCATGTCACAGTACATTCCAACCCTTGACTATTATAGCAATGGCCTGCCTTTAGTTTGCACTATGTATGCTTCCTCTGAGTGCTATTTTGGTGTCAATCTTAACCCTCTTTGCAAGCCTAGTGAAGTGTCTTATACACTTATTCCTACCATGGCCTATTTTGAATTCTTGCCTGTTCATAGA